>CAXKSV010000006.1:0-20085 GCA_964056405.1 Acronicta alni | reverse complement strand
TTATGCAGCTATACTAGGGTTAAGTTTCGACATTCATTTCCTCGTCGTTAATTTCATTTCGATCTTGGCAGACACTCCATTCTCCTTGAACTCTTTTCAAATGTACAACGTTCCTTCTTCGAATTTGACCGGTTTCATCGTTTCTTACCGTGATATCTCCTCCTTTCGTGTTTTCCACTGTGTGTGTTTCTGGATTGTAGTCTAAGCTTAATTTATTTTCTTTATTCATATTTTTTATATACACTTTGTCTCCTGGTATTAAATCACACTCTTCAGCCTTCCGTTTCCTGTCTCCGTTTTCCTTTCCTATTTGTTTTCTTTCTTGGTCTCTATCCTTAACCTCAGTGTCTTGTGTTGTCCTCTCTATTGTATCGTTTACCATAGGTAATTTATCTCTAAACTTCCTTTTGAAGAAAAGTTCTGACGGGGTTCTTCCAGTAACAGAATGTGGTGTGCTGTTGTACATGGTTAAATAATCCAGCAAACTTTCCTTCCAGTCTTTATTTTCAGCTATACTTATTTTAAGACGTTTAAGTATGTCACGGTTTTGTCGTTCGACTTCTCCATTTTGTTGCGGCCAATATGGTACTGTATTGAAAAGAATGATGTTTCTTTCTGTTAGAAATGATTTAAACTCTTCGCTGATGAATTGCCTTCCATTATCTGCAGTTATTGAAATTGGATTTCCTAATCGACTGAACATTTCTTTAAGTTTGGCTACAATTTCAGTAGAGGTAATTTTACGACAAATCTTCACTTCTTTATATCTGCTGTAATAATCGACTACAACAAATAGGTGATCACCACTTGGGAGGGGACCCATCAAATCAATTGCAATATCAATCCAAGGCCCTTCTGGCAACTCACGCCGTTTCATAGGGTTTGGTGGACATGGTGCAGATACAAGAGTACATCCTTTACAGGCTTTTACAATATTCTCGGCCTCTTTGTCGCATCTAGGCCACCAGACTTTCGTACGAAGTCTCGCCTTCATTGACACGATACCGGGATGTCCCTCGTGAGCTGCATCCAAAACTCTTTTACGGAGTGCCGAGGGAACCACAATTCTCATTCCTCTCAATAATATACCATCATGGAAACAAAGTTCATTTTGAAAGATTTTATACAACTTCACGTCGTCGTTCCATATGTTCCGATATAGACCCTCTTTCACGTTTAGTATTTCCTTATCGTCCATTGAGCTATCTATTATTTCTTTAAGAGAAACAGCACGAGGTCGGGCAAACTCTACAATTTGGCAAATGTGATTGTCTTCCAATTTTATCAGGGATTTCTCCGGACTTCTGCTTAATCTAGACAATGAATCTGCGATATTGGTTTTTCCTGGTTGGTAGACTATTTTATAGTCGTACGATTGTAAGCGCATAACCCATCTCTCTATCCTTGCACATGGCTTAGATTTAGGACCAAATATTACCTCCAACGGCTTGTGGTCTGTTATGAGTTCGAATCTTTTACCATAAAGGAATATGTGGAAATGTTCCACCGCCCACACGAGGGCTAACGCTTCTTTTTCTGTCTGGCAATAGCGGCGTTCACAGTCAGTCAAAGTTTTGTGGCCATATGCAATAATCCTGGGCTCACCTTTGGAATTAGTTTGAACTAAAACTCCACCCAAACCCACAGGACTAGCATCTGCTATGACAATAGTACAATCGCTAACATTATAATACCCTAAGCTAGAAATATTTGTCATGATTTCCTTCAACGACTCAAAACACGTCTTTTGTTCTGGTCCCCAATTTTCGGTTATGTCCCTCCGATCTCCTGTTTTGTTTCTTAGTAGGATTTTAAGAGGTTCTGTTACCGTAGCATAGTTGGGTATCCATTTGCTCACAAAATTAACTAGACCTAAGAAACTTTGTAGCTCTCCGGTAGTTTTAGGTGCTCTAAATTCTTTTATTGTAGAAATGTACTTTTTCAATGGTCTTACCCCTTCTCCTGACAACTCATGTCCTAGAAAGCTCACTTTTTCCATTCTAAAACAGCATTTGTCATTTCTTATCACTACATTATTTTCATTTAAAACAGACATTACTTTCTTTAATCGCGAATCATGTTCAAGTGAGTCCTTTCCATGTATTAAAATGTCATCTATGTAATTTACCACACCTTCACAACCTAAAAGCATGCGTTCTAATGTTTTCTGGAATATTTCTGGGGCACATGATATGCCAAACATGAGTCTCTTGTACCTGAATAAGCCTTTACTGGTTATAAAGGTGGTTATGTGTCTTGAGGCCGGATCTATTTCAAGTTGGTGAAATGCGTCTTTAATATCCAATTTTGTAAATACTTTTGCATTTTTCATTTTAGGTAGCAACTTGTCCATTGTCGGCAATGGGTGATTTTCACGTACAATGGCTTCGTTAGCTCGGCGCATGTCAATACAAAGACGTACTTCTCCATTTTCTTTCAGCACCGGCACTACAGGGGACACCCATTTAGAAGAACCTACTACCGGTTCTATAATATCCCTTTGTTTAAGTTCTTCAATTTTGTTTTCAATTTTAGCTTCTAAAGGTATAGGGATCCTCCTGACATGAAATAGTCAAAATAATAAATCAGTAATAACCTTTAATTAGTGATCATTATAACAATATATGTTATGAGGGTACCAATCAACATTTGAGATCGATTAACTATCAATAAACATTACACACATATTTATTAAAAATACAAATGAAATCAGTACCTGTAAGGTTGTGATACGGGTGGGATTGAATGATCGATTGGCAAGTGGATTAATACATCTTTAAATTTGGGGAAAATCTGGAAATCTACTTGATTAACGTCTGCATTCAATCCAATTTTCAAAACTCCTAAAGCTATTGCCGAAGTTTTCCCTAAAAGATTTCTAGTGCCATCGATAACAACATAGAAAGTTGAGTTTACGGATCTTAGTCCTACTTTAATCTGAGCTTCAAATGATCCTTTTATCTTCAGTGGTGTAGAGCTACCGTAAGCCATAAATGTAACAATGGGATTTGGAAGTTGATTATACACATTAACTTTGTTTTTCTTTAATATTTCCCAAGTTCTTTCCGTAATCAAATTCTGTTTGCAGCCCGAATCAATCAACATCTTAGTTTGTACTCCTCCAATAGTGCAGTTAATTTCCACATCGTCATCAATATGAAAAACATACTCAGTTTCTCCCTCTTTATGTACTGTGTTGTTAGAAGAATCACCCACTTCATTAACTTCATTCTTCTCCCTGTCGAAACGACCTTTCTTTTGTTCGTGTCTATATTCCCTTTCCACTTTCCGCTTCAACGTCTGTTTCGTTCGGCAGTATTGTCTAAAATGTCCCTTAAGACCACACTTTAGGCATTCTTTATCCCTTGCTGGGCATTTTGCATCATTTCCAGCATGTCTAGGATTACCACATCTACCGCATCCATGTTGAACATCCTTTGATTTATCAAAGTTCCTTTTAAATTTACTATCCATCCTGTTTACTTCTTGATTCTCATTTGATTTTAGTGGGTTTTTAAACTCTTCTAATTGTTTATTAACAACTTCCAGAGTATTTGCTTCTGTGATTACTCGCTCTAGTGTAATTTCATCCCCAATCCGTAATATCTTTTTCCTCAGTTCGGGTAGAAAACATTTTTCCGTTATTTGGTCGATAATGTTTTCATCTCTGTCGGCAAACTGACATTTATCAGCTTGTTTTCTCAGTCTCACCACAAATTTTTCAAATTTTTCGTCGGGTTCTTGTTTAAGGAGCCTGAATGTATGTCTCTCGTAAACTTTGCTCTGTTTTGGTGCAAAGTAGGCATCAAGTTTAGATATTGCTACTTCAAACACGTCTTCGCCTTCAGTTGGTTCGACATTAGCCCCAGGAATGTTGTAAAATATTTCCTGTAAATCTAACCCGCCGAAATGTAGAAGAGAGGCCCTTTTCTTTACGTCTTTGTCAATGTTAGACGCTTCGAGGTAAATGAATAGAGCTCGTTTCCATCGCTCCCATCGTGCACCCACTGAGGTAGATTCACCGTTACAGTCGAACTTTTCCAGTGAAAGGAGTGACATCTTTGGGGCGACCTGGAATAATCAATTAAATGATTCAGATATTTATGTATCTGCAGTTAGATTTTATCTTAGATGCTTCCATCTTGTATCAATTTAATGAT
The DNA here is from genome assembly GCA_964056405.1 of Acronicta alni. Classification (NCBI taxonomy): domain Eukaryota; kingdom Metazoa; phylum Arthropoda; class Insecta; order Lepidoptera; family Noctuidae; genus Acronicta; species Acronicta alni. The sequence goes on along the minus strand of CAXKSV010000006.1, from coordinate 15,925 downwards.
CGGATTATATTTTTATCCGCTTAAATCTACTTAAGCCGTCCATACCAACAAACATATAAATTTAATTATCAGATTTTAATCTGCTAAGTTAGTACCTACTAACCTCATACAATAATAATTATATTGTAAAGCTTTTGTTTTATTTACTGGTATCAATTTAATGATCAGTTTGATTCCAACTGCTTTGAGTAGATACTCCCTTTTGTTTATCAGTATTAATCACAACCACATAGTTTGAATCAGTTTAGTGAAAAAGATCCAATTGAATCTGCGTTAGTTAGGTAGACAGGTACCTACCGATTTAACGGTCACCGGTTGTATTTAAACCTTGCTATTTTTTTTTTTAGAAGAATAGGAACATAACTAAAACACAAGCATAATACAATATATATTTCTCCCACTACGTAGGTAGGTGTTACAAAATAATCGTACATTCAATGTACTCATAGTATATCTTAGCTGAACCTATAGGTTTTCATTTGTTTATATGCTTAGCTCAATAATTGCAGAGGTTTGTTGTTTACTGTTTAAATGTACGTACGATGTTATTAAATGTTGTAATACAAGCAAAACATTGGTGAAATATTAAAGCAATACATACCTAAGTACTGTTCATATTTCCCGTCAACAATAAAATTATCTACAATCGTTGTTTTGGTATCACTAGCTAATGATTAAAACAACAAACAAAAGTTCAGAGTAAATTATAGGCAAAATACTCTGGGAATGACGTCGCTTGTTTACTGCACCGTATCGCCTATCTTTACCCTTTTTTTTTTGTTACTAATGCGTACTTACTATTTTCCTCGTCGCCACATGTAATGTCCTGCTTCTTGGAATGTTTTACGGCTCACCAACACCACAACACCTGTACAATCGTCCTACTAACAACCGCTCCGCTCGAGTGTCAGTTACGACTGTCACGTGACGTACGCGCATGAGACAACCAACCAAGCAACTTTATTTAGTCAATACACTACAGTCTCCTTCCCTTTATGTATGGAGTGAAAATGATGAAATGACGAAAGGAAGTCACCAAAATCTGCCCAAATGATGTACTGAGGGTACACTTATTGGAAAAAATAGCCTATATTACGCTGGTTAAAACTCTAGGCATACTTTTTTTATGCTCACTAAGGGATGCCATTTTAATACAGTAATATCAGTATCATAGTGTTTTTATAATTAAAACTCTCAACTTGATAGCTATCTGCTGTCAATGTCAGTTTTGGAATGTCAAACACACGCCATTTTGGCACATTATTATCAGTTACATAGTGATTTCATAGTAAAAACTGACAATTTAACAGCTGTCATGTACCTCAGGTACCAATTTGGGCTGAGTTGTATGGACTTTTGATGAACTCCTTTACAAAATATACTTTACATAATATATATATTTGTTTCAAAGACAACTCACCCTGATCCTTTCCCTCCTCCATATACTGGAAGTCCTTCAACGTGTGTATTGCGAATATGTTCTCTTTGCACTGCATCGCGACCTTTTCACTGCCGGTCTTGATGAGGTACTCCATGAGGACCAGCGCCTTGTACACGTGCCGCCAGTTCTTGCCGTGGTCATTGAGCCGCTTCCAGATCATCTGCATGATCTCTGTGAAAGCCATCACGTTGTATGTCAGGTCGGCGATCTCTGCCATGAGTGTGCTGGATGGGCCCCATGGGTCGTTTGATGTCGCCTCGCGCACTTTAACCTGGAAAGATAATACATACCATCAAGATACATACCAATGCCAACCCGTAGTAGGCCTGCGTGGTGGACGACAGCCTAATCTCTCTCATTCTGTGAGAGGAGACCCGTGCCTAGCAGTGGGGCAATATATGGGTTGATGATGAAGATACATACGATTACATATTTCCTGAAGGGTTAGCCAGAGGTGTACTAATGTAAGTAGACCCTTGCTTTCGCCGGTATGTTTAGGTCCCATTTAATAGGACGCGAAACTATTGCCATTAACGGCTTAATATATACAAACTCCGAGCTGCTACTGAGAATTTTATATGTAGGAATACCCAACAATGCTTTGTTTGAGAACCCAGAATCGATGCAGTTAAATTAGGAAACTATTCGATTCTAAGATAATTAGTAGAACACTACATAATCTGAAGCAGGTGAACTAAAGCCACCATCTTTACAGTATAGAGCATAGCAAGTAATACCGAATGCTAAGTTCAGTGGTCAGACTTCTGGGTTAAATATTACTTCCAAAGACAAACAAATAATGAAACCAGATCTATGGCCGAAGCATGGAGCAATTTGGCTATGTGGAGAATAGTCATGACATACTCCACAGCTTATGGAAGACGAAAACTCACTCACTCATTGATTACGAAAATTGGTAGTTTGATTTGGCTGTAGGAGGTTGATTTTCTGTTACCTGGGCATCGGAATAGTTGTGCGCGAGGTTTTTAATATTTCTCCTTAAGCCTGCCACGTTTACTTGCATCTCGTCCCGGCCGCGGGGCATCTGTAACATGAACCAATCATTAATTTTACAAAGAAGACACGTAACAAAATAGCAAGGGTAAATTAATTTGCAACTTAAAATAAATACTGAAAATTAATTTTAAATTATTCGAAGCAGTGTTGTTTAAACTTTACTCTATTTCAGTGATGTATTAAATAAACGGGGTTAAATTACACCTAAGTAGACATAATTTCTTGAGCAGCCTTTTCAAATGCAATTATGTTGTTTTTTAAAGGTAAACATGATCATTAAATATGTTACCATTGAAAAGTAAGTTAATTAGCTCATATTGTGTATTTATTTACAACTACTTTAACTTGTCTTTTTGACACGGATATTTTATCAATAGAGGAACTAAGAACAATAAAATACCAGCCAAGCTATTGTTTTTTGTGTACAATATCTTATTGACCTACAGATCAGTTATCTCGCTATAGCTAAATTGATGTGTACTTTATCGTGCACAGCATTTGGCACACAGATAAGAAAGTTCGCGAACGATATTAATGTAAACAACAATACAAAATAGTACAGGTAATAAACTTCATAATCTTATTATTTTGTATCAAGATTGTATTGATGGATAAGGTTAAAAGAGAGAAAGGTTTTTGCTGAAGTGCGTTAGCAAAAGGACCTCTTCCCAAGGATGCAACTTAGGTAAGTTTGATAAATCGGTTTCTAAATATTGTCTCACTTTGGACACGCAAAATTGTCTTTGCCAGCGCTACAATAAGTCGGCGTAACACAATCAGGTGAACGACCGACTCATTCAGCCACAGATAAAAAACTGCAGTGTCTAGAGACACGCTTATTCAACCAATGTGTTCCGCCTTTTTTCAGGTAAGCCATAGATTAAGCCATGCTCGGTATCAAACGTCCTAACATCGAGATCCGAAGACCAACCTGTTGTGATCATGAACCTGACGCAATAGAGCGATAGGGAAGGAAAGGCAAAGACTGACGCTGCTGAGACATCAGATATACAGTGGAGGGATATAGTCCAAAAATCGCATAAACTAAGGGAAGAATAGTGGGTGAAGTCTATGTATAATGATGAAACACAAGATAACATTCAAGAATAAACTGCATGTTGGCTAGACGGAATTTGAAAAAGGAATAAAATGTCCCGATTCAAAAAAAGAATGATTATTTATTTATTTGTTCCCAACAATATCCTTACAGACTAATTCCAATTCGATATTAAGGTATCTTAATTTCTACAATTATAAACAAACTAAACAGGAAGAAATTTTAAAAAGTGCTATCTTTGTGAATTCACTCAGAGAAAAATAAAATATATCTACGTCGTCAGCGTTGATGCATTGCGAATGAAGAATCGGGATAAAAAACAATTGAATTTGAGACTACGTTTTGTTGAGAAATAACTAATTTGATGATCAATTTAGTAAAATAGATTTTTTGTGCGAATAATACGATACTCAGGTGCATTGCTAGCTATTTTAATGGTCGACAGTTAAGGATATATTAACTGAGAGATATAGTAGACAGCGGTGAGAATCAACAATACTGAAGTCAATAAAGTAACAAAATGGAGTTCCTATTACTTCATGGATGTTGATTGAAACGTACAAATTATGAAAGTAAACGTCGACAACAACATAAGGTCTTCGAGTTGCAGAGGACAGCAGGTAAATACCATGAAACGAAAATAAAAAAATAATCTTTTAATTCCTCGTATGCATCTATTGATATGTTCCGAGACAAAATCTACTGACTTTCAAGTAAATATTTGCATCTCATACAAGTCTTACAACTCTTGTTTGCACGACCAGCACGGAAGGAAAATTTGTTACTTATTAAGTCAAGGAAAAACTACAGTTCATGTGACGATAAAACTGTACGGAATAACCCACATGATGATATTCCTGGAATATATTTGTAAGTTAATCTGTTTTTCTTTCAGTTTACTCACAGGGACTAACTAGCTTACTTAGCAGAAATAGGAATGGTATTTTCTCTCGTATGATCACGGATTGGAATTTTCTTTCGTGAGACGTAAAAATATGATGTCAACACTATAAATACTATTCAAACAGATTTCTAAATAACTATGTACACGTTATTACTTTCGATGATTTCGTTTTACCTAATCTCAAAGCTTATGTTATTTTGAGTGGTCCTTAAACCACTCAAAATAACAAACTTGTTAGTAGATTTGCTTACTACAGATAGTGTTGTCCAATACAGTAATGTCAAATTCCTAGTTAGCAAATCTATCGATTGATTTGTTATTTTGACTTGCCGTAAGTAGTCCAAAGTGACATGCTTATATACAGTTGTGTGTTGTCTGTCAGTCACATCTAAGATAAAATAGGACCTTAACACACCCTGTTTCCTACGCAATCAAGGCAAATGAAAATGTGAATCAAACAGACGTAAAAAAAAGATAAAACCTAGTTGCTGGCCCATAAAGAAACGCTCCATGTCCATTTCAATCACGGCCAGTGATATAGATCTACTGACATAACACATGAAGGTTTTCAGTGCCTAGCCAGTGGCGGACACTGACACGGCACTCTATATCACTAATTGACTCGCCACTGTTTACGTGCGCTCTAATTGGATACAAACAGGAGTGACACGAACTCATTTATATGTATGTTTAGTCAAGATGCTTTCTTTTATTATTCAGCAGGTTACTTGACAATATCGTTTGAAATACTATTATAGAAAATACAGAGCAGACCAGGTACATATAACATAATAAAGATTTTAATTAAAATGAAGATAAATTACAAGAAACGCTTCAGCTTTGTGTATCACGAAAACGTTTTAAACAAAAAAAACAACTTTCCTTTCGTTCAGTAATTAGTTCAGTACTGCAAAAGCATCATAATTTGGCATCAAGTCAAGAACATTGCTCCTTGTTCCCTAAAACAGTATTGTCTCAAAGGACCAAAACTGGTCCTCATTGCTCTCTGGTTGTTATTTTGAATGCTATGCTCTGTAAATACGTGACGCTTTGGTACATATATTTTTATCTCCGGCGATTGACCCGGCGCACAAAGACATTTTGGTTAGTGTCTGCGTTTGAAGATTAGTGCGAATTTTCGTGATAATATCATGATGACTGTATGAGTACAACGTCTTTGTATCGGCTAAATTTGATACACAAAGACTTGTGTACTGAACAATGTTAAGAGTTATTTTTCAATTCAGAGGAGTTTGGAGTAGTAACTGTTTTTAGAGGTTATTACACTAATGTAGTCGACACCAAATTGGTGAGATAGTTTTTCAGTGATACATCGCAAACTGACTTCGACATCGACGCGATTGAAGGAAAACTAGTAGGAGCGAATGTAATAAATCGATGCAATAAGAGATTGATATTCGATGCACAATCGATTTATATAACGATTTATTCAACTAGGAATCAATGGACATTTTGTAATGAGTAAGCTCACTTATGTTGGTCTAAATAAGTGGTCGAAGTGATAGCAATTCTTAACCATAGATTGTCCCAGACTATTGAATACCTTTATCAAGTACTTTACCTTGTTACATGAAGAAACTTTTTGCCAATGTTAGCGATAAGTACCACGTGTCATAACTGTGATAATAGTCTAGATAAGGCTATGAATCAGTCAAATCGATAACACTTTTAATGCAGATAATGCTATATTTTTATTCGTCAGTACGCTGAAAAGCTAAAGAGAGCATTTTCAGAATTACGTACGTACGTATGTACCTGAGCTATGTAAATAATGATAAAGTTTATAGAAAAAGCACTAATATGAAGGAACCAGTAACATTTGCCAATAAAACTCAAACGTTATATGATGTAGTTCCTAGAACTGTAAATAATAATAATAAGGCACGTGGTCTAAAGACCAACATAAAAGGACCAGTGACATTAGCCAATAAATAAAAATGCGTTACATAAGCCCGCACAGCTACTACAGAATGTAAAATAAAACGATGTCAAAGTCAAAATGAGGCGTATCCGGCGATCATTGTTATGTAGAGTTGGACTGGCGGCCAGGATAAATGAATGACGTGTATGAATGAATTTGAATAGTCCAACCAAGCGTGGCTGGTCAAAAAAATTGACCCAGAACTTACTACTGACTAAGTTAGATTTTTTTATAAGTACATATTTACAAGCGTTTCCAAATCGTTGCCAAACGTTTTTAATGTTTGTGATCTTAGAGGGAGGAACTACCATCTGAAATTGAGCTGAATTATAAATCAAGCAAGCATAAAAAATAATTATGGTCAGTTGATATATATTCATCTTCTATTTACTATAACTTACTTTGATGTGCAATAGTGTTGTATTTTGTTTAAATTTTAGACAAAAACAGCCAAGTTTGCGTGGTTAGTCGCCTCGTCTGCCGACAATAAATACATACAGATATACATACAAACATATACGTTAGTACATGCATATTATAGAAGTACACATAATAAACAATTATTGAAATCTTTGTAGAGAGTGTAAAAAAGTAAATTTTGACATTTTGTTTAACATTGTGTCAAGATTCAATAGGAATATTTTGATGTCAGGATCAAAGACATTAAATATATTTCTTTGATAACTAAGTAAAAATAAAAAGATACTGTTTCAAATACTACACACAATGTTTTGATTTCATTGGATGCTATAAAAACAATAAAATTAAAAGATGCCTATCATGCTACGCCGTGATTAAAAAAAACCCACAGCCTGTTGGAATTGAATTTTAAGCAAAACATTCCTTAAGATTATCTTTAAGCCCAATATTCTTTTATAATTATTTCATATTAAAATCTTGTTACTATCTTTTTGTATATTTTTGGCATTTTCCATGCTAAGATTTTAAAGTTATTTAGAAAAGGAAAAATTGGACCGCGGGCAGGATTCGAACCTGCGTCTTCTGGTTAGGTACACCAGACGCTATTACTGACGTCACCATAAAGACGTAAATTCAGTATGGGAAGGAAAAATTCGACATGACGGGTAGGAGTCGCGGTGGCTTAGCGGTCATAGCGTCTGGTGTACCTAACCAGAAGACGCAGGTTCGAATCCTGCCCGCGGTCCAATTTTTCCTTTTCTAAATAACTTTAAAATCTTGTTGTCAAAATTTCACTTTGCTTATATTAATTTAATATAAAAAGAAAAAATATTAATTTCATAAAAAATACACACATAAAATAATATCTAACAATCAAACTAACAACAATTAAGTACTATTAAATTCTAAATATTGACATGCTCTTAGAGGAAAAAATATTATAGGCTGCACACAACAGTAGGTACTGATGGTGTTTATCAAAAATTTAATGGATTAATTAAAAAAAAACAATAAAGTTCTTTAAATATTGCTAAGTAATTATATTGCCAAATATTTACGATACAAATTAAATACGAGAGAAAGGAATATCAAGTAGCATCCATAAAATATATCAATTAATTTACCCACCGTGATTAAGTGTGATCACTTTCACTACAAAATGGCACTTCTGTAATCAATATCAGATCTTGTTCACCATACTCTCACGTTATTGCACAACCACTTGGGTATATTTAATTTGCACAAGAATTGAAATTAAAACTAATTAAATAATCAACTACAAAAATAAACTACATATTACACAGTCTAATTTTATTACCATGTACAGTGGAAACTACAACAAATTACTGTGTTTTTGGGTTAAACTCACTTTTTATTACTTTAATACCTGCACTACAGAAACAGAAACACAGACTAAATTATTATTGCAGACGCGCCGTACGCGTCACGCGGCGCGGCCGACTCGGTATTGTCTAGGTGAAGCGGTAATGTGACTGTTAGAGCACCCTTACATGAGTCAACACATGCGATATTTAAAGAAATATTGTGTTGTTATTTGTGTTGTAAACTTTACTTTATCGAGTGACTAATTTAATCTTCTGGCAAAAATTATTTAAATATACGGACTAATATGTATAGTAGGTATACATATGATCTGTAATTTAAATTACCTACAAAGATATACTATCTATCGTTCATACGGTGTCGTAAGCAATTTTAATTCTGGCAGTAAATACGGGACCATAAGATAGCGAGTCACACAAAAGAAGTATATCGAAACTAATTCCAACTCAAATAGCGAACTCTTGACTTATTTGTGTCAACTCCTTCAGTACTAAGTTTTAGATAAGATAGCATCTTTTATAACACCGGCAGTCGTTACGCTCGTGTTGGTTCGTGTGTCGGGCCACTAATAAAGAGGGTAGGTGAGTAATAAGGTGGGAGGAAGCACTACGGGCAGACTAAAACTCTGGCTATATGAAATGTTATGTACTGTATTGGGAAGACTGTGAAATTTATACGTTCAGACTTTAATGAAAACAGTACTACAGAAAAATCAGGTCTGAATTTTTTTTAGAAAAAATCGTCTAAAGAAGTGCAATTGGCTACTCAAACTCAAGAAGCTCTACTAGCGCCAAGTTAGAATAGGTCCATGCATATTTCATAATTGTCATAGGACCATACATTTCATTCATGGCCAGTATATTTTTTGCTCCCATGTAATAGGGGGCGAGCCTATTCCCTTTAATCGGGGACAAATCCAAGAGTTGCTGCTAAATTTCATAGAAAACTCAATAACACTGGTCGAATTGAAGACCTGGGCCTGTCACCCTGCACCCTGCTTACCAACTGTCCAGAGTAAGCAACGCAACTATCTGTTTGTACATAAAGACAATTAATGTTTACAGCTACTTTCAGGCGCTGATGTCACGCGTTATCAGAGATAGTAAATCGTAAAGTGTATCTTATTGTTGCATAGAACATTCGAGATCCCAGTGTAAATATTACTTATATTAAAAAATCTAGACTAATATTTTAGAACGGTAAATGCCTCATTGATCTGCTTTCCAGCGTGAGGCTCTGGGTGCGATTCCCAAGTCGGGCAGTAGTATTGGAGCCAGTGTTCTTTTGAAATACACCTCAGCCAAGCATCAATATGCTTGACTGAGGTGCATTCCCCAATGGGAATACACACGTAATATAATCGTTTTCAAGAAGTGATCTCAATAACGTAATTTGCAAACGACATAGCGTCATGTGTTGCTACCTATAAATCCCTCACCTCTACACACAGACACACACTTCTTCATACTTTACACACCACACCCTTCTCAATCTCCACACCTTCAGACTTTCGTAATACATAATGTTCACCTCATACACAGAATACCTCAAAATAGTTGAACCCTCTCACTACAGTTACTTAATGGAAATATTTTAAGCGTCTAAAGGCTACCATCAGGTGGGCCGTATGCTTGTTTGCCACCTTAGTGGCATAAATGAAACCCTACGTTTTCCCAGGTCGCAGATGATACACAAGGATTCTCCATTCTTAAAAAGTGTTACTAGCGCTTCTTTGGGATAGAATATTCCTGAAAAGAGTCGACGGTCACAGACGTCACAGAACTGTAAAAGCGGTAAAATTTCAATGATTTGAATTAATTACTGAAAATTACCAGAATATCAGATAAATGACTTTGTCTGTCCCTTATCTTATGGGTTCCAGATGAAACCTTCAGAGCGTAGTGCCCTTAAAAATGTTCGACATTATGTTTACGCTAGTACCTACTTAAGTACACTAAAACTTTTACATCAAGCCGTACCAATGCCTAATGCTGTGAATTTAGTAGTCGAGTATGGAAGAGAAAATAACAAATCACTTACAGGTTGACTTCGAATTCAGTGTAGCAACAATCACACATTTTTAAATGAGCCGACTATGATGCAGGGCGTTGACCTCAGAATTAATATTTATGAATTATAATATAATAAAATTGTTGCTAATACTTTGTGACTTTAATTGTAGATTTTATATCATCTGACACCGGGGTCGAGTTGCATAAAAAAGATTTTTATTATAATAACAATCATCACGCCTGTTCACCGGTATGTTTTATGGCCCATGTAATAAGGGGCGAGCCTATTGCCGTTAACCGGGAACAAGTACAAACTCCGAGCTGCTTCTGAGAATTTCATGGAAAACTCAATAACATTTTTACTTAACCTGGGAAACGAACTCACCTCTAGACTAATGAGGTTTTACTTAGATATCATAATCCACCCACGGTGTGAAGTTACAATACATACATACACTCACGCCTTTTTCCCATGGGGGTAGGCAGAAACTAAAGAACGCCACTTGCTACGATTCTTGCATACTTATTTTGCTTCAACCAATGTGGTTGTTGTTTGTGGTCATTCATCTTGTCATACAAACACGCCGGTTGCGAGTACTACGCGCCTGACCTTTTTGAAGAACCTCACCAATAAGGTCGGAGTAAGTTTTTCTAGGGCGTCCCCTCTCGGCGGTTCCAATGACATTCACCATATTAAATCCCTTTTGTTAGTCGCCTTTCATCCATTCTCTCGACATGCCCAAATATTCTTCACAATTCTCAAAAAGTGAAGTTTGGCCAGATAATTAAAATCACTCTGTATAAAGCGTAGTGTAGGTACTATAGTCTAGTGGTTATTTATGGTCGACTGTTCTCACCGGTCAACGTCACGTGTCAGTGGCGTACGGTATACTTATATTGCAAGCTTGGCTATTGCCAATATAATGGGTTCAATTCCCACACAGATTATGAAAAACCTGTAATGTATATGTTGAAATTTGAATGGAGTCTTTATGCTCGAAATAGGCTTCCCATTAATTGTTAAAAAAAATTTTTTTTTCTTATTCAACATACAGTACCTATCTAATTGATAGTAGGATATTATTTATTTAGTCTTGCGACACGAAAGTAATTAGTAATAGAGGTTGTGTTGAAGATAAAACTCCGTGTTTTTTACGTCAATTATGAGAAAAAAATTAATTAATTCAAAACATTTGGATTTCAAGCATGTGGATTTCAAAGACAAAGCTATCGAAAACTGACTTTGAGAGTCAAAATACTGTTCTTACCATGAACACCCAAGCATGAAGACAGTCAACCAAAATTACACTCTAGAAATCTATACCAAAATATGAAAAAAATTCGCTCTGCACGATCCTAACTGTATTTTTGACAACACAATGTTCTTTCATCCAACAACTAACGCCTAATTTTATGGGCAATAAGGTTGAATATCAAATGTTATCGGTAGTAAAAGATGTAATGATAGAACACGCTTGGCTGTGTAGCGAAGCGTTCATTGAACTTATGATTTAGCTATGGTTCACACTGATTTGCATGTGTGATTTACAATGGCTAGGTCCATTTTGAAGGGTAAAGATTCAGCTTTGTGTCCAAAATGAGTCCAAAACTAATAACGAAATCATTAAGAAGGTTAGAACACCTGGAATTAGTCTGGAATTGCCAATTCAACTCGCCAGGTAATTTAGTATTTGCAGAAGACCTCGATCGGTCTATGGTCATGACTATATTAAACATGACACTATTTTTGATTGAAAAACTCAAAAGTTAAACGGAACCCGAACGAGACGAAGTAGCTCAGTAATCATTCTCCAGCACTGATTTTCAGATAGGGCCATTGTCAGAGATCACGAGTATTTGCGGAAATGATTATACCTACATCAGAGTGTGTAGACAATGTAAATAATTCGAATCGACAAGCGAATAGAAACTGAATTTATCGAAATGACAGCTTTCGAAATCTTGAAATACCGACCCATTCATAAAATATAATTTCCATACACTATCTGGTTTTTGTAGGTATGTCAGCTAAGACCCCAACTAATAATATTGTCAGCTTGCAATTGCCTCACTGCAAAACAGAGGCGTCTATTGAATACAGAGAAGGAAATAGCCCTGTAATTGACAATCGTTGCAGGGTATGCATTACTAGTTCCTTTAATAGAGGAAGCTACTGTGTCACGTGCTGGAATCATTGACTGACTAACCAAAAAGGCATTAATATTCAAACAGTACATTAATTTATGCTACAACCAACACGTGGGTTTAATAAGCCACGAAGTGGATTAACCCGATCCTGCCGAGCAGATCCATTATATCCATTTCTGGTTCTAATGATTGACTCTAAAACTGTAGAATAGATGGAATAGATACATTTAAAGAAAAAACGAAAGCCATAGAAACTGCAAATTGTTTTAACTGTAAGTTTGAACTGTAGAACAGCAGTGGCTAAAATTTGACAAAGACAGCATGGGTTTACATCATTCCGAGGCATGGGAATGATTTTCTAAAGTACACCTGCGAGTCAATTATTGCAGACAACCTTAAGTATGTCAGGTCTAAATCCCATCAATCACTATTGACACGTTATTTTTTCTTGGCTGGCCGCAACTGAACAATGTGCAAATGGCGTCAACAGGCCAGTTCAACAAAGAATTTCGTAATCCACCAACAATCGTATATAAAACATAACAATAACACCTATATTCACCAAAGGCTTAAGCATAGGTGCTGTTTTACAACCATAGCTTGTCAGCGTTACTTCAGATTTCTTAGCAAGTAAACCTTAACAGCTAATAACCCTTTTCTCGGTATGGGTAACAAATAAGGACATAGAGTAAGACTTCAGTAGCTGTTTGCGATGATGACGAGTCTTTTTTTTTTGGTGAGGATCATAAAGCAAAGACGTATAAACAAAAATTGCCAAAAACCCATAATTCACCATAATAATTATAATTCCACGAAACGTATCAGCCAATTCAAAATACTGGGAAACCAAAACAAACAACTTTTGGTTGTACGGAAATCATCATTAAATTATTTACAGTTAGGCATCACATGTATTAGCATAAATCTGAATTAAAAGGAGCTTAACAGTCCAAATAATAGCCAAATTGTGACCGGACTGACGAGTTAAGAGCCGTCATTAAGTGTCGTAGCGTCATCGTAATGGCTAGGCACATATACATAACAGATTACAGAAGGTCTGGAAAACCGATACTAATTAAATCAAAGTACAGGGTCGGAAATAGCTTTTGTGAAGAGAAACTACGAAAACAGGAGAAAAATCTCTTGGCAAAAAGATTCTCTGGAGAAAAAGATTAGTACCTATCCAACATCAGCTATAGACAGCTGCTGGTCCTCATTGTATTGTCAACGGTTATTTTATCACTTTCTTTGGGTAGTCAAAATCTTATCAGTCTTAAAACTTAACGCCAATAACGCATAATACTGCCTCGATAAAACGTTTGGCGCATGAATGTATGTGCCTGACCTTGTTATCGTGTTTTTTATGTAGTGGTTCTTCTATTATTGTTTATTTGTGTAGCACACAGGTGGAACTCCTGCGCATGGTCGAGGTCGTTGACCGTCACATCCTATCGGCGCGGGATATATGATTGTTTCCGACTTTGAATATGAATGATGTTAAAATGTGCAATTTTTTTGGTGATTCCTATCTTTACAGTACCTAAATACAACATGCTAACCCAGGACACATTGTAAAAACTTTTGTTCTTGGGCCACAAATTGATGAATTAGCGCGTCTATCTCTATGCGCATACTTGAGAAGATTCTTAATCATTATTTTTATTAAAGATAGTTCCAGATAAAGAATTTGTTCAGTAAGAGCGATATAATATTTGTTGTATGTATTATTGCACCAGTCTTTGCTGGCAAATATTTTGTCTTCCACTGATTAGTGTCGGTTAACGCCTGGTCTTAATCATTTATACCACGAATCTTGACATCTATCTTATAATTCCTGAAAGTGAAATACCGTTGAGGTATTTTTGTCATTAGACAAACATAGACAATAAATATTCGGTGTAACAGTGTTTTCGTAAACATGTTTTGAGGAAACTATTTATAGACTGCGTTTTGTTTTCTATTGGTGAATAAGGAAAACATGAATGTGTTAACCGTTTATAATCCCACGCACGTAAAAATCAGCTGATCGAAATAGGCCGTTAGCCGGCTGAGGCTGAGCAACACGAGGCCACAAAGTACCAAGCTGGCTGGTTTTGGCTGTTCCTTCCGTATACAGGGTGTACAACGTTGAACATACGAAAATGGTGGTTAGTTGGGGTCATCTGCTACCAACTGGGCCCAAATTATTTAACCTTGGCCGCACCGTTTCTTTTTTTACTTTTTTTTAATTTCACAGAAAAAAATCAGTTTTTTTTTTTAATGCAAGTCAAAGTTATGCATCGTATTTTTTTGTACCTTTAAAGACTCATTACTTTTTTTCCCATTAAAATCTGTACCAAAAAATACTTTTATGAGAGTCTGCTACAATTAGACATTAATACAAAACAACATCCTGCCTGTTTTACCCGTCACAAGTAAAGATATTCTAATTTAAAGTTAAAAAAACTGGTAATTTTCTGTGAAATTAAAAAAAGTAAAAAAAAAAAACGGTGCGTCCAAGGTCAAATAATTTGGCCCAAGTGGGTAGCAGATGACCCCAACTAACCACCGTTTTCGTATGTTCAACGTTCTACCAAACATCCTGTATTTTCAATTCAAACTTAATATTATAAATGTGAAGTAATTCTGTCTGCTGTTTCTTACGTTTTCACGCCTGAACGATTGAACCAATTTTGATGAATTTTGGTAGAGAGATGGTTTTTTTTTGTATATGCGGTAAATCCTCATGCATCGTCTGCCACCTAGGGAGGGTATATCGGGCAAGTACGGACTAAAAACTGCACTTGCCTTCCTTTGCCCGATAGTCATGGCCATGGGATTCGTGACATTCCCCACGGCCAAGACCAACCACTGGACCCCAACAAAGGGGGAGATAGATTGTAGTTTGGAGAAGGACATGGGCTAAATTTTGTCTAAAAACCCTTTTGGGATGCGAGTGGAACCGCGGGCACCCGTTTAGTATAGGTATTGGTAAATAAAGGTAGACACTGATCCCTGCCGGGCTCAGCAAATAGCAGAGAGGAATTTGAGACACAATTGGACGACGAGGATTTGAGACAGTTAACTCAAATTCTCGTATCTTAAGATAGAACTTTATTAGAATTTCAACAGAAACTAAAAAAAAGGATACATATATGGATAATAATATATCTGTATGCTGTATGGATAAGCAGGATAGCAGAAACCATGATTGGTCCGATTCTTCATTTTCTCCTATCAATAAAATCACCTGAATTGGATAGCTTGTATTTTATAAGGTAGAGTGCTGGTGATAAACAAAAACAGCTTTCAGAACTCAACAAATAAATAAAAAGATATCATTCGGATCTCTGTGGCGTTTCCTAGGAGATACCTACGTCCAGCAGTAGACGAATATAGGCTGATGATAGAAGGCTGTGCTATTATGCGGCTACTACGCAATCAGGACTGTTTAACAAAAACTGAACACTGGTTTAGTATCATTCGAACTTTATACTTATCTGAAAGTTGTGCTGTAGATTCACGTACTGCTTTGTTTACGCAGATAACATTATTGGAATAGTTACATCAGCGTTAACATATTTTTGTGGTTACATCACCGAGCGTGTACGGCTAAATTAATCCACTTTCACAATATTAAAACCAAGAACTACTAGTTTCT
>CAXKSV010000005.1:0-23169 GCA_964056405.1 Acronicta alni | reverse complement strand
GAAATGACTACTTACTAATCGGTATTTACTTATCATAATGTTAGTAACACTCGTGATAAAAAATATTTTTCTTTCTTTGTTCTTGTGTATTTGGCATTTTTAAATTTATCATTCTCAATTCTAACTTCTAAGCTTCGATCGAGATCGAAACCGTATTATCACAAGTATTACTAAAATTATTATAGATGCAGTAATCTATAATAATTTTAGTAATACTTGTGAAAACACGGCGTACTGAATGTGTTAGTGGTAGGGAATGTTCGTATATTTTACCTACATAATTTCTACATAACTTTAATTTGAAATGAAACTACACAATTTACAATTTTTATTCACTTTATGTTAATTATTTATTCATTACTTTAATTTTAATCAAACTTAATATTAGCTACCCATTATACTGGAACGTTACTTTATCAGTTAATTAAATTGTTTTGCAACTTGTTCTAGTCCCAGATTTAATGAAATGGTGTAAATAACACTTAATTCTATAACCGTTTAAAACATGTGTAATTTTGTTAAAAATACCTAATGTAACTCACTTTTGTTACTGCTCACAAAAGTCCACGAGACAGTTTCACTTGAAGATAAATCAATGTTTTTAGCTTTTATCATCGATAACACGGAGCACAACAAAACAAGCGTCTTCATGGTTGAAATAAATATTTGTACTGTTTGTAACACCACTGCAAAACAAATATTTAGGTAAACGTTAATCACTATCAACCTCTGGTCACCCGCTGTAATGATGTGCCTCGTTTGCTAAATGGCTACTGTCGATAAGGAAATAGCAGTCGTGTGAAACACTCGAGTGGCGCGGTACACAAGATCATTACATACTTCTTATATGAGTTTGGTTATAGGCTGATATACGAGTGTGGTGCGTAACGAATCATATTATTTTCACTTGGTCAGATTACCTAGTAAACGAATGAAATCATTTTAATCTGCATAAACATTTTATTTACCTACAATTTAATAAACCTTGTTTCGTTCATAAGTAGGCCATTAATTCTTTTTTTGTAATTAGGTATAGGTACTTAAATTGTCCTTTATCCCGTGACTTCGAAAAGTGATTAAAATAAGAGACAATAATCTCCTATTGTTGCGAATCTTTGTTTTGAAGACACGTTGATAATATGAGTTAGCCTGCATTCGAAGCTAGGATTGCAAATTATAATAGAAAATTAAAGCTCTGTTTGACTACCGGGTAAAATGGTTATTATGACAATGTTTATGATTATGATGCAAAACTGAGGTTTACACAAAATAAAGTTACCTACTATGCTTCGAAAAATTTCAGAATGGGAAAAACGAGTGTAAGTATTTGCTGTCACTACTCCTGTATAAGGAGGAGGAGACTAGGTACTTAATTTATTTCCTTATAAATATTTAAGGGTGATCGATATGCGTACATCACTAAAATGCAACGATTATCATCCGTCAATGATTGCGATCGTATGGTTGGCCCTCTTGTTTACGCATCAACATTGCACGGATCAGCTCGAATTGCATTGCGTGACGTGTTTCCACGACATGTAAGAATGTCAGTTTATAAGTTGTGTGTTACCGTCCAAATGAGGGAACTACTATCCTTCCTCACATTGTTTATTGACCATTCGTTAATTCGCATAGGTAGGTAATACATAGGATACTCTAGATACGATCCGCTAAATAGAATCCAGAAAAGTTCACTTTCCTTATGCGTTACTAGACTGAGTCATGGCGAAGTTATAACTTGTAAACAGGTAAATATTAAGGACCAAATTACAAATACAGGACCCTTTACAGCGTCCATGGTCACAGGAAGTCTACCCGTGACCATGGGGCGTGACGCTGTAAAGAGTCCGAAACGTCGGGATTAATAATATCAATATAACGCGATAAAATCCGCAAAAAGTAGTTTTATTTCAATGTATAATATTCGCGTAAATGTCAGAAATCAATATATTACAAATACAGTCCAATATTTCTTAAATTCCTAACTATAACGGCAAAATGTTGAAAATATGTTCACCTAATTTTCAACATCTTTACAACATCAAATATGTGACCATCAAAAATAGTACCCCGGTAACTTTCATTGAAAATATATATTTATTATTTTAAAGAAAAAAGGTTTTTGTAAATATAAAAACTTGGTTTACTTTTTAGCGATACTTTTGTTCAAATGCCGTGCAGATCTGATGAAACTCATCTCCTCGTTAAAGCTGTAGTTATAGTAGGTACCTACCTGTTTATAAAAATGTAGGATACTTATCAATCGTCCCAGTTCTCACGACGCGTTTTACGCTAGATAATAAAAAAGTCCCGCAGTCGTATCGACAGTATTGTTTGAGATAAACCACAAATCCGAAAGTTTCAAGGCTTCCAAAGACTCCATAACCAAGCTTCACAAAACACTATTCTACTTTCCGATATTTCCTTTACATTGCAATTACAGTTTAGAACGAATCATTACTCCAACAAACTGTGTTTCATCGTAAAAAAATATGATTATAAAATCCAGTAAGCGTGTTATTGTGTGTTATATCATGCACTAAACTAACTGACGTCCTTTATCGTACCGATACCTACCTAGGAGGTGCAGTTTCGTTTTTGTTTAGGAAAATATTTTTCCTATTCTAGGATGTCCAGTATTGTGGAGATAGAACTGCAGCTAAGTTCGTCCAGGTTGGTAAAATCAAAGTCAAAATCATTTATTCAAGATAGATTACTAAGTAGGTACTTTTTATCGTTATTTTTGCCCACCCTTCACCGCCTCTTAGTGTTTTAGCTGGGAAGAAGAAGCGGCGAAGAACAACCTACCCAGCAACAAATTTCTGTCAGTTAATTAAAAAAAAATATGTAACATTTTTTTTATAGAAAATGGACTTGCGTTTGACCTCAGTTTCACGAGATGGTAAGCGACGACGAGGCACAAAACACGCTTACCCAGAAAATATCTGTTCACTCTCACCTTAAAGACACCAAGGTTGTATAAGTCCGGGAATACAGACGCAGGGAGAGCATGGTACTCAAGCATCATTATAATAGTAGCAAGCCTCCTCTCTAATACAACTAATAGAAACGGTGAACTGGCCCCACAAACAACGATAAAACTTTGGATGATTACTTAAGACCTACAAGGCGATTCAGTCAACTTGGGAGTAAAATTTATGAAATTGTACTCAGCAGGTCGACTAGTCACTACAAACCACGCCTGTTATCGAGCATAACCACGGAGCTTATGGCACGGATCAGCCATCACCACCCTTGCCATTTTAGAGGGAAGGAGGTGAATACCAAGAGGTTTCACCACTGCATTGCCAAACATTCAGCCGCTATCACTGACCTCTATGTATTATAGAGGTCAGTAGCCGCTAGGCAATAATGTGCTTATATTTTTGTGTTTCAGTATAAAGGATAATGTAATCCGTAAAATTTCTGGGCTAATGAAACTTAGGTAACAACCGAGGTCTCAAGATGACAACGCGCGATTGATACAACTGCTTGTATGCTTCCATCGATAGAGTACAATTGCCGCTCGGGGGCTAGGTAACCCATCATTGATATGCTTGTTTGTCAATGTATAATATAAAAAATATCGTTGATGCGTGAACAAAAACTGAGGGAAATATACTCGTAACTGCGATCCATATTGCAGCTATCCTCTACGTAATCAAGCCGTAATATTTTGCAGAAACTCTGGTTTAAATCTCTGCCTTAAGTATGCTTTGCGTGGTATTGGTTTGGCAAAGCGTCTTAGGCTTATGAATTCACCGAATATGACTATGCCCAACTGCTCCTGCCGGCTGCACCGTATTGACCCAGGCTCATAATAATAGACAAAAATAAAGTAAATGTTACCTTCTTTAATTTAATAATCCTCTTTGATAAGCTTTAAGTGTCCGAGAACTTCAGCTGTCATTGTTACAGAACTGTAATTAAATTAAAAATTAAACAGTTAAAATGAATAAAGTCCTGTTGTTTAACGAGTACCGACTAATTGAAAGGAGTGAAAGCGAAATCAATGCAGCGTGGAAAGGTATAAATATATCGATACCAGTTTGACACAACAGGCTACACAGCCAGGCGAACACACATTACTACTAGATGTAGAACTGTAGCTACCTACAGTAAGAGTTACCTACACTTAAAGACAAATTACCACTTTATACCAAATCTTGTTTATACGGATCCTTAGCTAGAGCCCCAGATTTTCATTAAATTGTTACCTACTCTATACCACACGTAAATTAGATACATATATAATACTTACATAACCTATTATAATTCCCTAAAATTATTTTTGCGTTTAAAACCCGAAACATACTCAGAAAATCGTTTATTTATTTTTTACTTCTGTTAAAACGGTACAGACCAATTACAACAATAATCATAGTTATTATATGTATATAATATACTAAAAAAGAAAGCAAGAGATTAGTTATAGATACCACCCGAGGCGGTACCCCTCCGCATTGATAATATATTCTACAGCAAGGCAATGATATAACATCAATATGTTCCGTTCATAGTTTGAATGGCTACAGCCAGTGAAATTACAATATGAGACTTTAGGTACAGCTGGTCTCAAGATAACAACGCGTTATATATAGTACATGGTGTTGCTGGCGCCTATAGGCTACGGCTGCCATTCTGCGGCCTGTAAGCTTATTTGTCATCTTATAACAATAAATAAAAAGATAGTTGAAGTAATATAGGGTGAAATGGCCTTTTTAAGAAAGCGCCATAATTACTTTTGATTATATTCCTAAGAGCGTCTCTTAAGCTCTCTCGCACTTCAAGCTTTTTGGGAACTTCAAGGATCTGTCGCATGATCAGAAATAAAAGAAATATAGAAAATCTGCTGATAATAAACAATACTTTTCAGGTGCTCACCTCCTTCTATTCTTCCTGGCGTTCGTGTTTGGTTCGTTCTGCACGTTCTGCTTCCACATGCTGATGTACTTATTTGACGAGAAGTGCGTGCTGTTCCCCAAGCTCCTGTCGCTCACGTCACTGAGACACAACGTTATCTATGAGTTCATTCCTTCCACCAAAGATCTTGGCGATAGTAAGGCAATTTAATAAATATAATTATCATAATTGGAATTTATAATTAATTATCAAACTCTTCAATGGTAAAGAAACACATCGTGAGAAAATCTGCTTGCCTAAAAATGTCGACGGGTTGTTAAAACTGTTGACACTTATTAGGCCAGCGTGAGGAACTAAGTCTAGTTCCTCTTATTCTGAAAGAACACCTGTCGCGGACGAGTTCATGATAATAATGATGTATGTATGTACTGTGGCTAGATTATATCTAGCCAGGGAAACAACTGATTTTAAAAATATTGGCTGCTATCTAACAGCTTTGGGTGTATGAAACTGCTGACTCTTCTAACAGTGCCAGTGGACTTCTTGAGCACCCAGTGGGTTGAAAAGAGCACCTGTTCTCTTCCAACCTACGTGCCGCTAGTCTCCGGTATCTTTGGCCTTGTGTGGACTACTATGTTTCTCATGTGTTCCACCGGAAGCAGGACTCTTACTGGGTGATGTGTTTAATCAATTTTTAATTTTTCTTTTTCAAGGTTTTATCGAGATAAAATAAAAGTATGTGTAATGATCGAGATAAATCGAACTAGCTAGCTATGTATTTTAATTGCTAATGCATTAGAAATATTTATTTTGCTGTTGACCTTATAGCTGTGTGTTTAATCTGCTTTCTTGATGGACCAACGCTGACCTTGACTATAGCTCGACCGTCTGGTTTTATTTGGTACAGTTTGGATGTAACGCTCCTCCTAACCTCCAGCAATGATTTAAAAAATGGTTAAAATGTGCAAATTTTATGATTGTTATTGCATAGCATTGGTCCCATCTAAATAACCAGTTAAATCAACATCTTTAGACTCTTGAAGAAATTATTTCTTCCCTTAAAAATATCGTCCCATCGAAGATATCATCTATGGAAATTTACATAATTTTAATTTAATATAAAAATATTTTGATCATCCAGCTTGCAACGTCCATGGCGAGTGCTGCCCCCTGTATTTCTGTTCTCGTTAGCGATGGGAGGTCTCTGCATCTACACTTCCGCAGTAACACATTACGGCCTGCAAGAGCTCTGCCTAAAACTAGGTGAAATTACGGGCAGTTCCACGTACGTAGTAGAAATTATGACTTGTAATATTATAACATGCTTCTTCAACCCTCACACTGACAGCTTGCGCTGGCTGGATATCCTGCTTGATCTGTTTACCTCTGAAGGTCTGCAAAAAAGGCAGGAAAAAAAAAGGAATATGGGTTGTAAGAAATCTAAACTAATATTACCTAATCTAACAGTTGCAGTCTCTCCTCATATGTATAGGTGTCAAAATTATGCGTTACTCACAGTACACAAAAGGACTACTCATTTCTTGAAGGTTTTTGCGATTGCCAGAACGAGGTTTCTAGAGGTTAATAGAACAGCTGCTAGATTTTGGGTTATTAGCTGATAATGGACAAAACCTATTGCATTTAATCGGACACGAATCCAAACGCCGAGCATTTCTAATTAATGATATTATTAAGTCGAAATTCCGGTCCACAGTTGCACATACACAGTAAACGTGGCGACGCTGACTTATGAGCGGCGCATCCGCGGCGTATACCAGGCTACGCGACTGACGATCCTGTCAGCCTGGCTGCACACGGCCTGTTGGCTGCTCTCCGCCTTGTTGGCGCTGGTGCGGGTACTCATGGCCGTAGACTTTCAACTGGTGCGCGTCAATGTCGAATTGCATGGAGATATCGACAAAATACTGGTTCGTGTCATATCATTCTAACATTCTCATTTAAGCAGCATCAATAATGTAATATACATACATTTTAGTGAAAGGTCATCAATAATAGAGGTACTTAGGTAATCCAAGGTATGTAATCCAAACATCGAATTGTGCCTACATATATTTCACAAATGAAAATGATTATAATGATTGAAAAAAGAAAATAAATAATCGACTTCTGGTTAATGTATGGTACACCAAACGCTTTAGGGAGATCACTGCCATCGGTCGAACTTTGTACATCATACGGTGACGTCAATAATATAGCTTTGGAAGTAATAACCGAAAGTCCATACTATAATATGTAACTTAAACTCAACGCCAATAAGTGTCTCCTCAAAGACCTCGGTAGTGATATTCATTAAAAAAGGAATTTAATGAATTAATTTATAAGATATTATATTTTGTGATGCAGGAAAAGAACGAGGTCCAAATACGAACCGTACTACCTGAAGTTTGGATAAATGATGAAAGTGAATGTACAAGCGACACAAAATTACCTTCTAAACGCCAAAGCAAGGAAGGTTCCGAAGAGAAAAACGATGAACTTCCTAACTTATTGGATATGGAAACTGACTTACTGTATATTGCGGAACACCACAGTGAAATTTCTGAACTATCGCTGCTTCCTGAAGAACAAAATAGAATTGCTAGAGCAGAGGCATATAAAACTGTTGCCAAGGATAGAGTATTCATTGTGAAATGGTTATATGACTTAGTCGATACATTGCGTATCCCTGAACTTGCCCCAGAAGAGCCGCCTAAATCAACTGTGAGTATTAATAGTGACTTGATTAGCAAATCTACTTTAATTTCCAGGCAATATGGGCAAGCAAAAATTGCATCCCATGAAGACTTTGAAGCGCCTGAAACTTCTGAATATATCGATACATACGATGATCCTTCAATCAATAAAGCGCTTGGGAGGGTTGATAGCCTTATATTGCATGAATATCATAAAGTTAAAAAGATAAGAGAGTCATTTGACATTAGGAATCCAGCTAACGAAGAACCATCTACTTCTAAAACACCTGAACTACAAGAATCAGTAATGAACCTAACTCCTGATCTGAGACGCATTTTAGAGAGGGTTGCGGCAAAAAAAGCAAAAAATGTAGAGATTTCAAAGAAATCCAATTTAAAAACCATCGCTGTTCAAACGGACAAAGATAAAAGCAAACGAGGTTTACGTGTCACAATATCAGAAAAGACTTTCGTAAGACGTCGCTCCTCTGACGCAGACGATGAAGAATCTTCTGTGGATAAGGATGACGTGGACAAAGAGACACAGACGCGTGAAAAAGAAAAGCAAGATTAACAACACACAATTTTTAGTGGTCACTTATTCGTACCTACATGATCACTACAATAGGGAGCTCATAAAAATATTGTATTTCCGTCTTTCTCAAAGTAGCCAATAAAGTCCTATTGTGGGCACCGGAAGCTTTTAGTGGAGAAAGAGATTTAATCGGGTTATTAATATTTAAATGTCCTTGCAGTCGCGTATACGTAGTTACACACTGTTTGGTCCGTTTACTTAGACTTTTAATAATAAAATTTGTATAAACTGTGTACACATCGATTAATTTATTTCAAGTTTAGTAATAACCTATTTTTTATTGTACACCAAAGGATACAGTGAAAATACAAAAAAAAAATGTCACTTAATAGTCTTATTCGTTAAAAGCAATTTCTTACAGACGACCACATGATGATGACAAAATTCATGTAAAAAAACGGGTAACGGGCGGTTGAAGGTATACTCATCTATCATTAGATACCAATAATAAAATATATGCCTACATAGCTTTTACTCGCAAATTTGTACGCGTAGACTTAACAAAATTTTAGTCGAATTGATTTCATGGAATTGAAAGTACTCAATATGATAGTGCTGTTTCAAAACTAAGTGTATCAAATTTCATTCAAATTGCATACCTACCTATATAGGTCTCCTATATCAGTTTTCCGGGATTCCCGGGAAATTCCCGTAATTTTCTGGGATTAGTAGAATTGAATATGTTAGTGAGCAAACATCATTTAATTTTTTTCTAGCTTTGCGGGAAACAGGTTAGTTGGATGTCTCACGGACACCGGCAGAATATTCCATGGACGAGTGGCCTAACAGTAAAATAATTTTCAACAAATTTTGTAGTGTATGATAGGCATCTTTAGCTGACTGTAAGGATCGCAAAAGTGCATTGCAGACGAACTCAACAAATCGTGTTTAAAGGTTGTAGGATTGAAAAGAATACTGTAAAATAATGAAAGAATATGAGCATTACGACAAAGGTTCATTGGAAGTCACTTGAGTTTAGCGCTAAATGACACATGATAATATACATATAATTATCTTATATAAAAGATTCATATTATGTATCTTAAACAAAAAAATTTGAGCCACTCAAGCGTTGGATTGGTCTTCCGTGAGATCAAGGTAGGTGGCATCAACATAATCAAGGATAGGTAATGCTATACTACTCTACTACACCTATGGGTAACAGAAGATATTGTACAAGCGCAATCTTAGTTCAAGTTTATCGCTCCTAGAATTTTGGATGTCTTCAAAGATAAACTGGAGAAGGCGGAACCAATCAATCTTGGAAAGCATTCGTAAGTTACCACGTGGCTTAGACTTGTTAACATGAAGTCTGCTACCACGTGTCTTAGATGGGTTAACATGACTACGTAATAGCGATAGCAACTGCTCCACTCTGATATTACAGCTAAACTCATTCAAAGATATATATTTTCGTGAAAGAAAAATTCGGTTTGAATCATCTCTTCTCCCTATCCCAAAGCAAGCGAATTGGAAATGAATTTTTAGTTCTATCCCGCGAAAAAAGAAAAAAAAAAGATATTTCATGTATATTTTTAGTTAATTTAATTAGCGTCAATATCGTGACTTTAAAACATTTACTGGCCTCTTAACCTTAACACTCTTTCACTCAAAAGGAGGTCAATGTTTGCTCATTTGAGACCATAGATGTAGCATTGAACAAACTCAGTTCAATCATCTATGTTTGAGACAAACCTTACAACCGTCCAAGCACAAGTAAAACTTAAGATAGGTACAAAATTAACAAAAAAAATATATATTTAAATACTAAATACACATATACTATGTCTCCAGTGTTCTCAGCTTGAGCCAAACCCCGCCATGAGCAGCGTATACGAGCGAAGAGTTCTTAATCTTCATCGGCACAGCTGTTCTTTCATCCAGGATCAACTCGTACTTGTGTAAAACCTTTATTAACGCTATCTTCGACTGGATGTATCCTTGTTTCACACCTGTGAATATTTACAATTATTATCAAATTCACTCCAGTGGTCCTAAGTGCGACCGCTGCGCTGCACTAGTGGTCCTGTGAGGTACGTGTGAGGTATGTAGGTATGTGACAATCCAAATTTAACTTATTGAAGTCAATGTTTTTATATAAAACACAACCTTAATCTCGAAAGGTGAGGCAGAGGTGGACTAATGTACACCCGATTTCGCCGGTACATTTAAGTTCCATGTTACCTCCAGAAATCCAAACTCCGAGCTGCTACTGAGAATTTCATAGAAAAACACAGGTGTGATGGTATTTTTTTATCAAACAGCTGGGCCGTATTCATTCGTGTGTCTTTAATACTTTTTTAGACTCATTTTTATTTTACCTGAATGGTATATGGTTTCTATACCTACCTACTGGCTGCTCTGTGTATATAAGTACCTAACTTAAATTTGTTTAGCCTACATAACTTAACGCCATTTATCATGACATAAGCGATATGTAGGTAACAGAACCTAGATATGGCCGAACTAGCATTCCTACTGCCTAAAAATCTCTGTGGTTCTATCTTGGGTTTGGTGGTTTAGGGTCTGGGTCTAGGTTTGTAAAATTTTGCAGACAAACATTAAAAAGGGAAACAGAAAAGCTCCCACGAAACAGGGTAAAATACTAGTAGAACTATAGAATTTTGTTATTAAAACTACAAACACAGTCATAAGCTGTGCGTTATCTAACAAACAGCTACTTAAACCGGTTTTTCTAGAAATTTTTTTGCACAACAACTTTTTATGTAAACTACCTGAAGCGCGAGTACTAGTCTAGAGTCTTGGGTTCGATCCCCAGGTTGAGCAGTTTTATTGGTA
This sequence comes from Acronicta alni, assembly GCA_964056405.1. Classification (NCBI taxonomy): domain Eukaryota; kingdom Metazoa; phylum Arthropoda; class Insecta; order Lepidoptera; family Noctuidae; genus Acronicta; species Acronicta alni. Next base: position 12,219 of record CAXKSV010000005.1, on the reverse strand, counting down.
TTTTCTATGAAATTTTTAGAAGCAGCTAGAAGTTTAGATTAGTGCCCAAGCAATAGGCTCGCCATCTATTAGGTACGTGGGACCTAAACATACCGCCGCGTACTGTGGGTGTACACCTTTGCTTAACCTTCAGGGAATACAGGCTTGATGGTATGATAAAAGGTGCTGACCTCTTGGTGTTCTCTTGTGTGAAATCCTCAAAATTCTATCTTAATCAGCACTAAGACAAAATTTTGAGGATTTCACACAGGATAACAGCAGTACCACGAGACCCGCGATGTCTCCTTATGGGAACAACGAGATCATCGCGAGTTACATCGCGTATACATTACTTAATAAATGTTCAATACATAGTGCGGTCAATGCAACCACGTGTATAGAGCTAGCGATGTATGCAATGTTATGTTGAATGAGGCGAAGTGTGTCGATGATATGCCAACTATGCAGTCCGTGGCTAGCGGGTCAAGAACAACGCCAATAGATTCACAACACTTGATTTACTATAAATTAGTTACACAATCTAAACTTGTAACCGATAGTTGTGTAAAATTGTTTATACTATGACTTATATTGTAAAGTACTGGACTGATTCTTCCACCATAGTAGATCTTTCAAACAGTAAAAACACGAGAATGATTTCTATCAAATCAGAGTAAAGCCACTCATAAGAGAAAAAAATATATATTAAAAACAGCAAAACAAATTTAACTGCATACAACTCATCCATTAACTCCGGGAATTTATAAATTCCAATAAATTCTTTTTTTTTTCTTATTAAAAAAACTTGCCCCACTATAATTTTCTCCTGTATCGTGGGTGCGTTTACAAACACAAAGTTTCACATGGACAAACACCGAGACCCGGAACAATGACTACATGTAGATCATACAAATATTTGTTCCATGTGGGGATCGAACCCACAACTCGTGGCGCAGAAGCCGATCAAAATATCCAAACAAAACCCGTTATTCAACATTTCTTTTTTTTTTTCATTTTATATGTCATCAGTAAATGTCATTAATTACGCCAGCATCATTTTGAAGCGGGGCGTGTCCGCAGAAAAAAAGGTTGGTTGTTAATAATAAAAGCTCTGAGATGTAAGCATTACCTAAGCATTTCTTGGGTCCTTCTCCAAACGGCATCCAATGACACGGGTGTAACTTAGCCTTATTCTCCGGCGAAAACCTTTCAGGATCAAACTTCTCTGGGTCAGGAAATATGTCGGGGTCCATGTGTATCGCGTGTATGGGTATGAACACCATCGTGCCTTTCTCTATGACCAGATCACTATTGGGCAATTTGTAATCCCTGTTGCACCTTCTGAATAGAGCGCGCATTGATGGATGCATCCGCATTGTTTCTAGATTGAGGAGAATAGATGCATGAATTAGATAGACATGTCGTATAACCGTTACGGGAACGCTTTGTTACTTCCGCGGTCTGAGAGAAAATAAAAACTCGACGGTATATTACTTCACTTTAAAGATTAAAGAGGCTTCAATTGTTAAAAAAAAACAGCATCTGCAGAGGCGGATACGAAGACCTGCTCAGCAGTAACGTCACGTAGGTTAGATAAAAAAAAAGAATCTGCTACTAGTTCCAAATATGAATTGATTCTATAAAAAGAAACTTACGAGTATGTTTTAGTAAGGCAATGCTTAAAGTAATTTGCATAGTACTTTAATAACAGAAACTCACCGTCCAACACCATATTCAAGTACACCATTTCGTTTTGTGCCTCATAAGTGCATTCCCCGCCGTGCCTGGCGAGCACCGCATCCACCTCCTGCCTTGCTCTGGCCTGGATGAGGGGGTTCAGAGCCAACTGGTAGGCGGCAAACTGACCAGTTGTGGCCGACGTCTCGTAGCCCGCTATCATATACAGCATAGTATTCGCCGCCACATCCGTAATAGTGAATGGAAAATCTTGAACTATGTGTTTCTCTTCGCCTGAAATATTTTAGTAACTCTAGTAATGATATTAAATATTATCAGAGATTAAGTTAGATTCACATATATTTCGGATTTGAGATAATTTGACCGTCCCAATCACAAGAAGCCAATCATTCTATGCAACTGAGTCATTAATAACTAAACCGATTGTAGTATTAATCGACGAGATCGGTAAAAATATTAAAATTAAATATTAATTAATAATGAATATTTGGGACATTTTACACAGCACCATCTTGTCCCAAATTAAGCAGAGCTTGTACTATGGGTAGATACTAGACAATGGATATAATACCTACTTACATACTTTAATTTTTGGAAATACATAGGTACTTAGAATATGTAAGAAACACTCAGACAAACACAAACACTTATGTTCATCACATAAATATTTGTGTCCTTTTAGAATCGAACCCACGACCTCGTGTTCAGCAGTCCGACACTCAAACCTGTACCACCTGTAGTAAATCAATCTGTGTAATTCAATCCTATAGACATAGAATTGAGAGGAAACTATTTAAAAAAGTTAGTAGGTCAATTCTTAACTTACCTCTTTTATCAAGAATATGCTCATTCTTTAATTCAATTAGTGTCTGTAAAAAGTCGTTCCGTGTAACACAATGCTTCTGACGATATTCAACTGTCTTTTTCACTATGCCACAGAAAAAATCTTCAATTTTTTTACTGATTCGCCTTATTTTTAAATTATCAAATGTGTCGGGGGCGAAGAATGCAAACGCTCTGATGAATCTCCTAAAATACAAATAGCTTTCAAAAACAAAAAGGACTCATAATAAGCCGCATTCGGGTCCCGGGCGGCGCCCGAAAACAATAAAAAAAAAGAAAAATAAAAATATTTAGGATTTAAAAAACATATTCTGCCCGCGGTCGTATTTTTCCTTTTCTAAATAACTTTAAAATATTTCAATAAAGTTATTTAGAAAAGGAAAAATTCGACCGCGGGCAGGATTGGAACCTGCGTCTTCTGGTTAGATACACCAGACACTATGACCAATAAGCCACCGCGATACCTACCCGTCATGTCGATTTTTTCCTTCACATACTGAATTTACGTCTTTATGGTGACGTCAGTCAGGTTCGAATCCTGCCCGCGGTCGAATTTTTCCTTTTCTAAATAACTTTAAAATCTTAGCATGGAAAATGCCAAAAATATACAAAAAGATATTTCAATAATTTATTACTTCTGGCAAACTGCAGAGCAATATTTAGATTTCTTATTTCTATAATTTGGTTAACCTTTTTAACTGACAAGCTCTCTTAAAGGAACAACTTAGAATTTCGTCACTTCTTCCTCGTAGGTATAAGATTATACCTGCACTTACCTATGGACATTGTGAAATTCTTTGCGGTTAACCTAGTAGGAAATTTACGATCGTGTTTGACGCAAAATTCGATAGGTATGTCAATACGTAGTATAAACTATTAAAATGTATTTTAACTTACCAATAATGTGACTGATGATCAAAGTATTCGTGTCCTCTTATATAAAACTCCGATTTAGGATTGATAAAACCGTTACATTCGACACCAAAACCAACATTTCCAATGATCTCCATCGCATATTTTGAATAAAACTCCGAAAAATTTATTGTCTCTTCAATTGAATGTACAGCATCCACATAGTTCAAAGCTTGATTTGCTATATTTTCAACAATTGGATACATAGTCTTCAGTTTTCCTGGGGTGAATGTCGGGCTCATCTTTAATCGCAAGCTTTTCCATCGCTTCCCAAAAATATTAAAAAGATTTGCTGCTAAAGGGTCACCGACCCCACCAGCATACGTCCCACGCGATTGGAAGCTATCGAAGTCTTTTATCAACATGAGCTTGGCTATATCTGGATCATGTACAGAAAGCACTGGTTGGTGGAAAGAGTACATACCAATGTACGGTAGTTTTTTATATTTGAAGTAATTATCATAGTAGGGCTGAAAAAACTGTTCTTTCCTTTTGATTACGTTTTTAATATTTCCAAATAGAAATTCCGGGGTCGGGCCAACAACGCCTCTTTTCGCCCAGTATGAAAATTTATATCGAAACCACAGTAATGTGTAAATAATAGTTACTACCACAAAAATTAACGTTTGGGGATTAAACACTTGCCTTATCAAAGAAGACATTTTTGTAAACAATTTAAGGAGGTACTTCACACATGCGTTTTCACACTCGACATCCAAACAATAACACAAAAACTTTAATTTATCACCAAAATATAAACTTTTAAATACTTTATTATAGTTAATTAATATTTCTAAGTATTAATAGCATTTATATTTAGATAGACGTTATTCGCGTGCGTTCGCGCATTATCAATCAGCGGTATGGCCCCAACGGGTCAGGCTATGCACTTAACAGAAGGCTATGACTATTTCATAATCCACTATATTCCGAAAGTCTTGAACTTGAAATCTGACTAAACACTTAGCAGGTATAGGTGTTGCTTAATTGGCTTTAAACTTGTATACTTTAAATGAAAGACAAGCTTTTTAAGAACACTTAGTATTAAATACGTTTGACAAAAATACATTAATAATTATACTTTTAACACCTACAATAAACTATTTATGATTAGATACATCAAGAGAACTGTCAGTATTGTCGCTCTCTGCTTTAACTACTTCTCTTCTTAATCGTACTAAATGCTGTAAATACTCCTTAGGTGTCCGTGCTGCCGTTTCACTGCCATCAATATTCGTACGTTCTTTATAATAAGTAATTAAATAATTTTCATATCTATTAACCGACTCCTCTAGATTACTACAAGAGTCTAATATTTTTCTTTCAATGCTCTGAAAATGGCTTATATCATCATTATATTCAGTATCACGGTTATAATGTAACTTGTTTTCAAAATAAGGCTTGCGTCGTCTACTTTTATATTCTGTACTGTCTGCCTCTCGACTATCGCTAGAACTTACATCTCTCACAATTTCACGGAAATTATAGTTTGGAAAACTTTTGTCGTTTCTTTCACAATCGAATACATTGAAATCGTTGATAGGTCGCGTTCTCACCGTTTTGTATTTTGGGTTCTTGTACACAGGGACGTAATTCTTTCTTAAGCACCCCATTGTTCTGCAACTTCCTTTCTTCCAAATAAAAGAATCTGTGTCAACTTTACTAGAGTCTGTTGAATCAGAATATATACTCTCATAATCTTTATCTGCGGGAAAATCTTTTTCAGACGTTGTCACATCGGAACCAGTTTCAGTTTTATTTGCTACCCTATCATTATTTTGATACTCAATACTATTCTCAGGAGCAACAGCATTTTCTTGATCTTCATGAATGTCTTTGAATGTAACAATCCGTTTTGAGTCTCTTTCCCTTGGCGGTGCTAGTATTATATTATAAGGATAAATATTTTCACTACGTCCCATTATCAAATTTTTTATCTCGGAAGAATTAATACCTTTTCTTACAGGACTAGGGCTCACTCTTGGTAGTGTTAGCTCATCACTATCTGGAAATTCCTCAACATACTTACTATCCGTATATTTTGCTGAAATGTTACCTTCAATAGAATTACCTTGAATCGATAAGGGATTCGTATCTTTGGATACATCGATTAAAACACTCACTTCATTTTCTCCTAAACCTACAGTATTTTGTAGGTCAGTTGTATTGTGGTTTGTTAACAAATCAGGCGTCGTTGTCACAACACTTGACTTGCTATTTGTAACATTCAAATTCTCCGAATTATCATCAGAACTTTGTGATTCTGAATCTATAGGATACGTTTGCGATATATTGATACTTATAACTGGAGCTGCAGAACATTCTTCAAAAAGGTTATAATTTCCGTTACTGCAAAGTTGTTTATTTGATTGCAATGCACGTTTCTTTCTTCTGGGAGGTGGTACAAGTAATGTTTGAGTGTATTGTTCGTTTTTGGTCACGACATCAGTCATCATAAATGAATTCCTAAATACTACCCTTTTGGTTTCGGTTGATCCGTCTCTAGAATCGAGACATCCAGTAGGGCCTACTGCGATCTCTTTACAGCGAGGAGTCATTGGGACTGTCTCAGTGGCTACATCCCGGTAAAATGTATAAGGGTGCCTATTTTTAGAAATGTATGAGTATAGGTCTGTTTGCACATCAATAGCTTGATCTCTTACTCGAGTCACCGTAAGTCGTGTCTGTGTGTGCGCTGGTATACCTATCCTTCTTTTATTCCGAATTGCTTTTTGACTCAACTCCATTAATCTTTGTCGAGCATTCGTACAGATTTTTAGTTCGCTTAGTGGCTCCATGATTTTCTTATCAACCATTGATTCCACTTTTGAAACTGCAGCTTCTTCTTTCTTTTTTAGTTTCGAGTAAAGCCTTTCTGTGACTGAAGCAACTATTTCTGCCCTTTGGTTGTCATGAAGAATTGTTATTTGTGGGACTTTAGGTTTTCCCGTACTTGGTACATTATTTATCTGCACTTCACTTTGACTTGGTAGAGTATTTACTAAATTGTTATTCTGACCAGCAGCTGTCGTTTCATTAATGGCTAAAACTTCTTGAGATCTATACTGCCTTTTCTTATGTCTCAGTGGGGCGACCATTTTAAGATCATCCCCACTACTAGCTCTTTCAAGGGTGGGACCAAATAGTTTATCCATTTCCTTGTTAATCTCGTTTGCAATCTTTGAGTTCTTCTCCATCGTGTTGATGACATCCGAACTGCCGCTAGCAACTGATGACGCCGTTGACTCTGAATTGTTAGCGTCAGTTTTCGGACGCATTATGTTCATAATGTTGCCTATGTTCGCTACTTTTCTTAAATCATTGGAATGTGAAGCATTTTCATTTTCTCTTAGTTTCCAATGTTCATCATCAAATGATATTTTTCCCGTTTCTGGTATCTGTAAGTGTTATAAAATTATTATGGCTGTCGGTTTATAGCTTAAAGATAATAATAAGATTGTTTTAACTATTACATATCGAATGTGGTTCCTTGTAAGTTCAGCGATGAGTTGACTAAGCTGTGCTTGTAGGGCAGCTCGCGAGGCAACGTAAGAGCCGCAACTAACGGTGCGGGGCGTTGGCAGCTGGCGTGCCCGCGCAGCCCAACGCAACGTCGATGCTGACTCACCGTAGCATGCGACACTTGGTGAAACAGCTGGAAATAAACAAAGGTAAACAGCACGAACGCCCTTAAATTAAGTAGTTTATTTAAGAGATAGGTACTTTCGATTCGGCTTAAAATCATGCATAGCAATAAGCCTATAATCGGCAAATAATTTAAGATAGTACTAGTCGCTAGTGTCCATCGACGAATGTAACATGATTCTTGAAGAAGTAAGAATTCCTTTATTTCGTAGTACGCGGAAAGTCCTCATGCATCATCTGCCACCTGGGTAGGATATGTCTATGCCCCCAACCGACTAAAAACCGTACCTACTTGTCATCATTGGCAATATAATCACGGTCATGGTATTCGTGACATTAGCCAAGACCAAGTATTAAGCTGCTGCAGGAGAATTTTTATACAAATGCATCGCAGGCGAATCATAAACTTCTATTGAGCTCAATAGGTAGCCCTGACACGACATTCCTTAAATGCCTCAAATGTTATACACATTCATTCTCATTGAGCTGGTAACATTATCTCAGTAACAGACTCAGATTGAGCACCAAACCTACTATTTATATTTATTAAATATAATGTATGTCAAGGTCCATATCTATGAGCGCTATTCATAGATCTAGAAGCTTACCTAACAAATACTGTTTCGCAATTGATTTTATATGTAATATCGTACCACAGCTCTAACTCTAACCCTAAAATGATGCTTGACCAGCTTAACCATCGGGCTGGTGGTCTGTCCTGATATCATTTGTTTTTTTTTTATACCTCTACGGTGGCAAACAATCATACGGCCCACCTGAAGGTAACCGGTTACCGTAGCCTATAGACGCTTGTAATACCAAGAGTAGGTATCACTTGCGCGTTGCCGAACCTATACTTATAATGAAAAAGGAATAGTTGGATTAGCAGTATAAGGGTCAAATCCCCCCCACTACCAACACAACGTTTCCTCGCGGAGCACTGGCAACCTTGTTCACCGTAAGGAACACAACACAGCTCACAGGAGTGTTATTTCACTTCGAAGTACATTTAGTTATTTTTACTTCAATGATAAGAATAAGGCGGACTTAATGCCGTAAAGCATTATCCATCCATCAGGGAACTAGGGTTAAAAAGAAACTTAGAAATAAGGTAGGTATGATACAAATAAATAACCCTCGGCCACTATTCGGTACTTAACTAATCATAATATACTCACTAGCTATGATAAAAGTGCTTCCACCGCCTGTGAAGCAGTCTTTTAGAAGCCAAGTAAGAGCAGAGTCGCGGTACGGGACGAACCTCCCGCGTGTAGCACCTCCACCCACTGGGAAATTAAAATATTGTGAAGGTTAAACATACCATTACGCATTTATGGAGAATACATCTAATAAAAGGCGTAGTGAGGTACTTATCAATTTACAAGCATTTCGCCTATAAAATAGTCCCTATGCAGCGGCCGGGATATGTGTATTGGAAAGTTTAACCGCAGACTACCGAGAGCAGTGGAAGAGAAGTGGAGTGGTGGTATGCACACATCCAAACAAGCCTAATAACACTATCCGACCCGTAAAATTGAACCTAGAACCTCACGGGCAATACCAGCGCTCATAATTTCATTTACCAACCTCGTTCTTACAAAATGTTAATCATATTTTTAGAGCATAAATGTTATAAACTAATTAGTGAGGCACCGAAATTTCAGGCACATTTGCTAACATGCAAATATGTAATCAACCCGGATATTTCCAATCAAAGTTAGGTAATTCCCTAAACTTTCGGGTGCACTGGCGTGACGATGATAATATTTTGTTGTCAAATTAAAAATACATTAATGAATGCGCTCCTAACTTTTATTAAAATACAGTCTAGTCTAGGGAGGTTTTTTAATACTTAATTTGTGTAAGCAAGGACAAGGGCGTGCATTATGATGATATATCTATCTATATCTTATTACTTCGGACTTATATGTATACCTAGGTACTCTTTACAAATGATCCTGTATACAGGATGCTGATTTGTATGCCATATTTTTAAGATAATGATAATACATGTGCTTTGTAATATTCATCATCATCATCAACCCATATACTGTCCCACTGCTGGGCACGGGTCTCCTCTCATATTGAGAGGGATTAGGCTATAGTCCAACACGCTGGCCTAGTGCGGGTTGGCAGACTTCACAAATCGTCGAGAAAAATCTCTAAGCAATGCAGGTTTCCTCACGATGTTTTCCTTCACCGTTTAAGCGAGTGATAATTAATTATTAATACGCACATGAATTCGAAAAGTCATAGGTGCGTGCCTTGGGTTCGAACTCGAGACCTTCGAACGGAGCGGTGATTTACGAGCGGTTTTTGTAAAATTACATTACTTAACATTAAAATTATAATACATATTTAACATTAATTAGTTTAAAAAATTACTGTTATGAAAAATAAAAACACTGACTGCCTCATTAGTCTAGTGGTCCTAAGCGCGACTGCTACGCTAGAGGTCCTGGGTTCGATCCCCAGGTCGAGCAAACTGTTATTGGGTTTTTCTATGAAATTCTCAGTAGCAGCTCGGAGTCTGGATTTGTGCCCGGTTAATGGCAATAGGTTCGCCCCCTATTACATGGGACCTAAACATACCGGCGAAATGTGGGTGTACATTAGTACACCTCTGCCTAACCCTTCGGGGAATCCAGGCGTGATGGTATGTATGTATGTAAAACAAACATTACCAAGTGTTTGAGTATAAACCCCGTCACTTCGGAGTTACGAGTAACTACTATTTAGTATATTCTATAAACTACTTTGTGGGTTGTTTCACACGGTTTTGTTTTGTGTAACATGCTCGTCCAATAGAATGAGTTACCTATTACCTATTTACTTCTATCGGTTGCGCCGATGACAAACATTATGTGCCTGTATATATTTTTTTTATTGATTCGTGCTTTATCAGCGTAATACTCAATACGTTAAATATCGCAGGATTCAAATCAGCTCAAATTTCATCTATACCAAACAATAAGTAAATAATTTACCTAGAGCGGAGATGACGTTGCTGAGTGCGACCAATGACTTATTTATGTTGGCACCTTCCTTCTGCCTGCCGCCGCCACAGCCCTCCCAACTTGCTTTTTCACTAACCAAAAGATACAAAAAAATATACTTACATATCAAAGTAATATAAACAAATATGTATCATGTAGGTAAGTAGTAAATAAAAGCTACTTTCTTCGGTATTCAGCGCAGTTTATTGAACTTCTTCAACCCAACACGACGCGACGTCGCGATCCTATATTAGGTATCTACATATTTTCAATAGTAGGGTTCGAAAAGTTCAATAATAATATTTATAAATAGGTATTTGGGACATTTTAGGTAGCTAAACAGCAGTCAATAAAGTTTTTCAGTCTTCATTTCCATACATAAATTGACCGAACTAATTTACCGCCTATCTTTCAAGACCATCCCCTGGCGGTGAGTACTTACTTATCTATGAGGATCACATGGATGCTATGTCGTGACTCCTATCAAAAAAAACTTCACTACTACTATGATGTAGGTACACCGTGTTCCCGTATGTAACTCGAAACCGCATTTAATAAAAACCCATCAGAAACCAACCATTAGAAAGGGCACTAAAATCTCATGTAATCCATGACCCTCTTACTCATACTTACCTCTGCTACCTATTTCACAATAAACAATGACGAGTAGGTACATACATTGAATAGGTTTTAGTAGCAAGGGAACTAGAAAACATGTAGGGCTTCTTACAAGTAAATACGTTGAAGCTTAGCCAATTCTGCAAGCCTTTTATCTTTTGAAACATTTGTTCACGAATCGAAGAATTGAGGGGAGGCTGACGATGTTAGAAAGCTATTTTAAGCCAAAATTTTTTCAAAGAAATAATCCTGAAACTCACTCCACACTAAGTCATCTACAACGATCACCACCTATTAAGTAAGTAAGTAGGTACTGTCTGTGCAGACTGTCGTAACTGAAAAAAGGAATTTATTTTGCCTTCCCCATTTGCGAGATCATGGAAAGAACTTTTACAATTTCCATTATATACCTACTTAATAATTCCAAGAATTCTTTAATGTCTACCACGTCAATAAATAACTACGAAACTATAACTAGCTATACCAGTGGCTTACATAATTATTTAAATTCATAGAAACCCGCCACGAATCCTACTGCAGGAGGTTACTTCATACAACATACAGTTACCTACTTAATAACTATTAAGTAATTTTTCGTCAATAGATTTTACATATTAAGTATACTACTTTAATCGCAATAGACTTATGTCCGTATTAACTACAAACAAAATATTCGAAATAAATATTATATCATACATATACATAATTTAAATATCGCAATGAATTCTAAGCTATTTCTAAATTTTCTAATCACTTTTCGAGAAAAATATCGATATCCAAACTCCACACAATGGCATTAAAAAAAAACAGAACTTAACTAGCTGACTACTAAATAGGTTCCTCTGTCTTCGACTAAAACACGTGAAATGTAGTGTATCTAAGTATTGAACGAGTACGTTCAACACTTAGATACACTACATTTTTCTAACATTTCGCTTATGTTTGGAAACAATAGCAACTTATTTAAGGTGTTTCATACCTGCCTTACATTAAATGTATACTTACCTCTTTTGTAGGATCAACCCTGTATTTTTTTTTAATTATTTTAAGGTTATAAGACGTTAAAGGTTACTCATCAACTTAAAGGTTTGGATTGAGGAGCCACCTTAAGCGTCCTGTAACGTTTGTAGTCATTTGAGAATTGAAAAATAGGATGGATGATGATGATAAATGGATATATTTGAAATTAAGTAGGATTAGGTATTTGATGGTATGTATGCTGTGTAGGTACCTCCCAGCAAGATCGGCAAGGTGGAGTGTGGCGTGAGGTGTAGCAATTTCTAGCAGTGCGTGTGATCTGGAGGAGGTGGAGTTACGGCGAGTGGCGGCGGTGCGGCGACGTCGGGCCCCTTCTTCCACTAATGTCAGAAGAGCTTCTGCGTTCTGTACTGACACCCGGCGAAGATCTACTCAAGCAGAATGAGATGGTATGGGTTTATTTACTTTTGGTGATATATCTAAAGGCCAATTCTAGTAATAAAAAATGTTAAAGTATCATTCCAATAAATAGATTACCTATACTATAGGT
>CAXKSV010000004.1:0-13713 GCA_964056405.1 Acronicta alni | reverse complement strand
GCCTGTGATGGAAGCTGGCGGTACTCGCGTTTTAGATTTTATTGATGTTATGGTGGGTGCCGCTCTGCCCTGTACACTCGCGATACATAAGCTATACAGTTGTACTAGAAAAATCACCCCTATTGCAACGGAATACGGGCGGTGCAAAGCGCAAATTGTGCTTGTGTTGTGGTACCACGACTCGTGGTACCTAGGTTTGCTTTAGAGTTCCTTGAGTGTCAGAATGAACGTAAATATATGATATAATATACTCACGTGTCAAACAATCTTACTGAATGTAAAAACCTATAGGAATTATGTAAATAATTGTAAGTAATAAAATTAAGTACCTAGGTATTGTTTTGTTTTGATATTTTTTGTATACTCTTTTTTCTATTATTCTTCTTTTTTGAAAAATAATTTCTACTAAGCTTTTATTACCTTCTGTTTTTTCTTAAGATTTATGCTATCAACATTTTAGTCGACGGGGCAGCTAATAAACATTTAATTTAATAATTAATTTTAATATGCATTCTCTTACTCGTACAATATAATAGGTCATCCACTATTAATTTCGCTAAAATATGAATAAAGTTCTTCTTGAGATAATTAACTACCAACTATTTATTAGTTCTTCAGTGTTCACAGATCTTATCGTAGATAATTACGATGATCCTTATACCTAAGATAATATTTCTAAAAATGTCGTAATTTTTTACTAGATGGTAGGCAAAGAGATATAAAAAAGCGGGCACTGGGAACATTTTCATACAAAAATGTTGATCCAATTTGTTTTTTTTCTCTTTTTGGCATACTATCATATGACAGAGATAGAGCGACTCAAGCGGAAGGATTTGTTTCCTATTGTGATCTCTTGTCTATCGTTATCTAGTAATATTTAAATGTATTTAGTTGTAAAAGAAGGTAATTAAACTGTAGATTACTAAGTGAGTTTCATATTTTAATTCCGGCTAAAGAACTAGCTGATGCAATCGATTTTAGTTGATCATAATATTCACAATTGTTGCGATCGGGTCACGTGTCACTAATGTAGATATTTTTTTGTATTTTCAATAATAATCATTTATGAAGTTCAATGTGATCTATCCATATTGAACCACATATATAAAAAATTTTTCTTACATATTGATTTCTGACATTTACGCGAATATTATACATTGAAATAAAACTACTTTTTACGGACAAAGGTTTTGTTTAATTATTTCTACATACAGTTTCATAACATGTTAAACTGAACCTTTACAACTTATCTATCAAGCAAGTGCAGTCAGTACTACATTGGATTTTAATTAATTTAATTGGTGCATTAATAAGCTGAGTAGAGTTATCTGATGGGTTTAATTAAACCCTACATTAATTACATTATAATTACGGGCGGACAATGACGCCACCTGTCGGTGGAATGCTGAACTAACGATCGATACGTCGATCGATTGATCGGTATAAAATGTGCGCGGGCGCATCCAGTTAAATACGTTAGTTGTCCTGCGATTAAAGTGTCTGGATGTTTATATAATTTCGAGAATTTTAGTTGACATGAATGGCATGACAAGTTTCAACTGCTTCGTTAGTTTAGTAGTCCTAAGCGCGACTGCTACGGTCTTGGGAGCGATTCCCAAGTCGAGCAATTTTGTTTGTTTGTTATTTGGTTTTTCTATGATATTCTCGGTAGTAGGTCGGACTTTGGATGTTTGCCCGTTTAATGGCAATAGGCTCGCCCCTTATGATACCGGCGAACTGTGCCTAGCCCTTCGGCGAATATAAGCGTGATAGTATATTACCTAAGTTATGTTTCAATAGGGCACCGAAATATTTTTACAAAATGAATAAGTACCTAATGTAGAAAATTTGGTAGATTTTAGATAATACATTTTCCTTAGGTACTTATAAATTAACTTAAAACTTGTAGGTTAATTTATTAAGGCTGATTTTCGTTGTTTTTATGAGAACCTAGTTTTACAGCCGACATCCCATCGATAATTATGTAGGTAGAGAGGCCAGCACATCAAGCTACCACAATCTGCCAAATTTCTTTGATTGATTTTCAACTTTACAACAATATAATAAGGTTCATATTCAATTAGGAAAAATTGCAATTTTGGATAGTCGTTGACGTCTGTACCTTTGTCTGTGAACATACTCTTGACAAGGCCCAGCATTATATCTGATTTGATAAACTACAAATCCTTGCGAAGGAAAGTCGATACCTACCCAGAATGATTCGTGAGGCTATTGAAATTAAAAAACATCCAAATTTCAATAGAGAAGATGGCTGGGTCTTACCACCTGCTTGGAATCCTGTTATATATTCTATTAAACAAAAAACCAGGCCTACAACTGCAAGACCAAAGGATACTGTGAGCTCGTTCTGCGTGAATCGGATTGCCAATAATTAACAACTAAAACATGATCATTGAATATTGTTACTTTAAAAAAGACCATGATTCTCTGAGTTTGTTTCGGCGTTTCTTCTCAGAGGTCGTCAGCTAGGAAATGCCGGCTCCATATAGTTTTAATTTAATAATTAGTAATAAATGTCTTTGATCATGTAACAATCATAAAAAATGTAGGGTAGCTGTCAGTAATGATATCATCAAGACGCCCACCACCTCAGTCTACCCGTGACCATGGACGCTGTAAAGGGTCCGAAACGTCGGGATTAATAATATCAATATACGCGATAAAATCCGTAAAAAGTAGTTTTATTTCAATCTGTACCTTTTTGTTACTTTGCGTAAGTTTTGTATATTGAAGTGACATTTTAGAACTAAAATGAATAAACATTTTATAATAAGTAGAAAAGATTATCGTAAAACCTCAACCTCATTGTTTTGGTGCATAGAAATCTATAGCTGTAGCACGTTACAAATCTAAACCCACAACAGGTGTATCTACCAATCGGTATACCTAGGATAATCTGAATTCGATGTTCTAAAATTAACACTCCAATCGATCAGTTCAATATACAAACAAAACAGCTCAAATCACAATGTATTTTCATCCTTAATTCTATTAGCGTAAAGGTTAAAATAACTGCAATCATAAAGTTGCATTAAAAGTTCCTAATATCAAACATTATATCCAAAAACACTCCAAAAATACCTTTATCTTGTAAGCAATACAAATCAAAACAACGGCAAATAAAAGATGGTGTTCGAAAGTTAAATATTACAGTGGCGGGTGCGCAAGCGCACAATAGCAAGCAACGCCATCTGCCGGCGCGCGTCGATCATGGGCCGCGCGACGAAAAAATCGCGTCGTCGAGCTCTATTGATACGACATTGACGGATTCGGGGGATCTCGGCTAGGGCTGCCACTTTACATATTATCAGATTTAAATTAAGATTGTTTTTTAAAACGGATTACCTATGTACAATATTGAATTGAACGGAGAGTAGTAATAATAAATAGTACTTACTGTAAGCATTCGTTTTGTCATTGTTTTCTGAAGTTTATGCAAGCCATAATTGTTGTATTTCCTGAGTCTGCTGTCCTATACGATGTTTCCTTACTGTATCATTATTCATTTTATCTCTATTTTCATTTCCATTTATGTTTTATAGTTTTCCGCCCGCGGCCTCTCCCGCGTCGAGTTCGGTTATATCGCGTTTCCAAGAGAACTCTTCAAAAGTCCGAGATAAAAACTATCCTATGTTCTTTCTCAAGGTCAACTCTATCTCTGTACCAAATTTCATTAAAATCAGTTCAGTGATTTAGACGTGAAAGCGTAACAGACAGACAGAGTTACTTTCGCATTTATAATATTAGTAGGGATTTATGCACTTTGAAATACATTATTTGTTTGTCGATGTTCAATGAAACTCGTGTTTACGCTTATTTAATAAATGGAAAAGATATTTTCTTGAAGCCACAATAAAGCATTTCGTAGAATACACTCAGTTTTGTTGAAAAACACCTTTTATTACCTTGAAGTATACAACAAAATGAAAGAGGAGATCTATAAAGTTTTTACTAAGAAAATAACTTAAGAGAATTTGCCAACCCTAATATAATATACATGGCACAGACGCCGCCATGACATGTTTACGGGCCAATTATTTGTATGGATTCCGCCGCAATAATGATTTCTTGCGTCCGCCCGTCTGTCCGCCCGGCCGCTCGTCTGTGCGCCCCCGCTTCATATATTCGACGCTTTTTATCAGCATTTTGAATTTTGATTTTACGCAACTTTGCTTCAGAGATTTATTGACGATTTACGTAAATTGTGACGGTTAAAAAGTTCAGTTATGCGTAAACAGAGCACCAGTTTAGGTGAGGTTAACTACTACCTTCTGCACGCGACTTTGTCCGCGTGGAAAAGTTACTTTTAATTATCCTTGTAATTTGGCTAATTAACTCGAAATTATAAACGTTATAAATAATAATAATAATACATTTATTTCAGACGAAGCATTGTCGTTAAGTTGTTAGTTATAAAGGTCTTAAAACTATGTTAGTATATATATTTATAAAATTCATTAATAAAAATCAATCACAATTATTATCTTAAAACATGCAGTCTGACGAATCTCCCCAGCACTGCAGAGTCCATTCTCTCAGCAATATTGTAGCCTATAATGTTATTCTGATGTTACAAGAATACTGTAAAGTTTCATCAAAATTCGTTTAGTAGTTTTAGCGTGAAAGAGTAACTAACATCCATCCATCCATCTTCACAAACTTTCACATTTATAATATTAGTAGCTTAGGTTAGGACGTTTCAGATGCCTTTAACAATAAGTTTGGTTTATCACTGCGAAATTTTTGATTAATATTCAAACCCTAATGTGTCATGAAACTCTCAGTGTATCTGTTTTATGGTAAACTAGCTTCCGCCCCCGACTTCGTTTACGTACACTTTACTTGAAAGTATCTATATGTTAAGTTTTTTAAATTTTCAAACTTCCTGTACAATGTTTTAATTTTTTTTTCTTTCATGAGAACCTTCTCCTGACTATAATTAACACAACAAAAAATGACGCGAAGTTCAATCCGTTCACGCGTGATGCGATGACCAAGGGAAACAGTGATTCATTTTTATATAAATGGATATAGATAAATTGGATTAAATTATTTATTGCGTTAAGTAATTAAAACCAACTGCATATTAAAATGCATCGTTTTAGGAAGATGATTTAAATACCTAAACACATTTTTAAGCATAAAAATACAACACAGTATGTGTTGTATTTTTACTGAATTTCGTAATTATAATAACAATCTAAACATAATCTAAAATACTTTTTTTTTTTGGGAAAATGAAATAAAGTATGTACCTACACGGCAGCAGGTCAAGCTATCCAAAACTATAAAATTTTCCCAATTGAATATGAACCTTATTGTTTTATATGAAAGTTGAAAATCAATCAAAGAAAAGGCCTCTACCTACTTACTACTACCTAAGCATTGAAAGCCTAATAATGAGACCGACTGCTATGTTAAATATCTCGAGTTAGAATCCAAGGCACGCACCTCTGACTATTCGAATGATGTCATCTTAAGATGCGAAATATATCTTAACATGCTATTTTAACTAAAAATTAGAGAATGATTCGAGCGGATATATTATAGTAACTTAACAGTGTGTGATGCCATATGATACTATAATATTTTTTATCCAGGCAACTTAACATAAAATTATCGTTAGCCTCATTAGTCTAGTGGTCCTAAGCGCAACTGCTACGCTAGAGGTCCTGGGTTCGATCCCCAGGTCGAGCAAAGTGTTATTGTGTTTTTCTATGAAATTCTCAGTAGCAGCTCGGAGTCTGGATTTGTGCCCGGTTAATGGCAATAGGCTCGCCTCCTATTACATGGGACCTAAACATATCGGCGAAATGTGGGTGTACATTAGTACAACTCTGCCTAACCCTTCGGGGAATCTAGGCGTGATGGTATGTTTGTTTCTTAACATAAAATATTATTGTATCTTCACCGTGTGAAACGTCCTTTACTTTCTAAGCATAATAACTTTCTATTGTTAGAAACTAATATGACACTGACAATTTATTTGAAACTATTTATTCAGTTGTTTCTATAAAGTTCTTGAATACAAGATAAATTTGTATTACGTCTATCGTTGGGGGATGTAGCTCAGTGGTAGAGCGTTCGCTTTGCATGTGAAAGGCCCCGGGTTCGATCCCCGGCATCTCCAATTATTTTGTTTTTTGATTAATACTATTTTAACAGTTGTAAATGGCGTCAATTGACAACAATAGATAATATTTATAGTAGTCGTAACAAGGGGATGTAGCTCAGTGGTAGAGCGTTCGCTTTGCATGTGAAAGGCCCCGGGTTCGATCCCCGGCATCTCCAAAAAACTTTTTTTTTTTAAGAACAAGCAGCCGAAGGTTCTATTGAAGAGTCGAACCTACATCTCGCACTGATTTCTACTAACAAACCTACATTTCTCAGATATTTTTACGATATGTGAAGTCAGCCAACCCGCACTAGGCCAGCGTGGTGCGCCATAAATAAAAATCATTTATTTCAGTCATAAAAATCCATTGACTGCCTCTTTAGTCCAGTGGTCCTAAGCGCGACTGCTACATTAGAGGTCCTGGGTTCGATCCCCAGGTCGAGCAGTGTTATTGGGTTTTTCTATAAAATTCTCAGTAGCAGCTCGGAGTCTGGATTTGTGGCCGGTTAATGGCAATAGGCTCCGAAATGTGGCTGTTCATTAGTACACCTCTGCCTAACCCTTCTGGGAATACATGCGTGATGGTTTGTTATGTATAAAAATCCATAGGCAAGGCAAGGCATAGCATCATATAACTAATGTTAGTAATTAAAAGTAAACAAAACACAAAGAAGAGACTAGACACGCCGTCTACCCCTGCTCAGTTTGCCCATGAGTCTCACAACACGTGGAGTTCCGTGAACCTACCGAGCAGATCAGTATCGGATCTCACGCCTAGGACGCTATTCGGGCTCTCCCAAACTCGTCGCACCAACGACGTCTATCCCTCTCATTCTGAGAGATGACATGTGCCCAGCAGGACAGTACGAGTATATCGGTCGAATCATTAAAATTGTATCATCATCAACCCATATGCTGTCCCTATGCTGGGCACGGGTCTCCTCTCATATTGAGAGGGATTAGGCTATAGTCCACCACGCTGGCCTAGTGCGGGTTGGCAGACTTCACAAACCGTCGAGAAAAATCTCTAAGGTATGCAGGTTTGCTCACGATGTTTTCCTTCACCGTTTAAGCGAGTGATAATTAATTATTAATACGCACATGGAATTCATGTGAAAAAGTGAGGTGCGTGCCTTGGATTCATACTCGAGACCTTCGACTTGGCAGTCCAATGGTCATACCACTAGGCTATCACTGCTTATTATTAAGAAATACATCATTCCAATTTCACCCTTAGAGTCAGTCAACACAAGCCTCCTACAACGATGTTCGTACACGCTACGTTTTAGTAACACCTCGAGCGATCGATGCAGGCGCGTGACCCGCTTACAAACGCGCCAAGCCTCCGGAATATTGTAATTCCTTCGTCTTCTGCCGCCCTAGTACTTCGTTAATTTAAAATGGAGTGGCTTAGCGATATTTTTTTTAAATACAACTAGATTTTTTTATGGTGGATGTTTTAAACGACGAATGGATTAGGATTCGTGCCTCGGAGAGCCGTTGGTCCCAAAGTCAGAAGCCCAAATAGCCTAACAACCATTCTTAAAATATCAGTATTAATCAGAAATTGGTTTGCGGAGGTCTGATGGCAGTCGCTTCGTGTAAAACGCTGATATTCAGCCGCATCTGCTTAGACTGGAAACCAATTCCAAAATAGTTGGGAAAAGGCTTGCACACAATTACAGACTGCTACTGAAAAGTCCAATGACAACTGACCTGAGAATCCAACCCTGGATCGGTCGCTTAGCAGTCGCTCAAAAAGTGACCACTAAACAATGAGACATTGAAACAGTTTTTAAGCCTATTTTATACATAAATTATATTGATTGTTGAAGTAGGACCTTACTTATTACATATTTTTTAAACTTCCGAAGTATCATATTATAATCTTAAGAATAAATAATTAATCACTATAACGCATTCCATATTCAAAAAAGATCAATCAAAAATCCTCTTAAAAAATCAGCAAAATATAAATTTGGAGATGCCGGGGATCGAACCCGGGGCCTTTCACATGCAAAGCGAACGCTCTACCACTGAGCTACATCCCCGTGTGAAGTACTAACTCAAATACGATGCTGATTAGGAGCTCACGTAACTAAACAATTGTACAAATATAGCTATATAATTTTCTATGTGGCTTTCATCAAGCTACTGTGTTAGGGTGGTACCATTAAGCAAATAATGTACTGACATTAAGTACAGTGTTCTGGTTTTAAGGGCAATGTAGCAAGTAAATTGTTGAGCATATGAGACTAAACAAGCGGGGTTTGAGTTTAAAATGAAATATTATAAATGGTTATGATTGACTACTATGCAAGCAAGCAGATTACCTATAAGACTAATAAAAAGATATTTCATGCATTGGTTTTTGTAGTTATATTCATTTTCAAAGTTGTATAAAACAGATATCTTCAAAAACATGTAAAATTTCGATTTTTTTTACCATGGTTGACATTTGCCCAGGGGTCATAGGGTCATTTGGTTGATTGTTGATCTCTTCTACGCCCCCTTAACAGATTGCCGTCATCTTACCAATAACCCTGTATAGGAAAGAAATAAGGAATACAATAAAATTTTAGGATATAATGATAGATACATAAATAGGTCAATTCATTAGAAAAAGAAAAGAAAATACAGGTGTAAGTTATAAAAAAATAAAATGTTGCTGAAGGAACCTCAAACACATTCCTTTTTACTTGAAATAAAATATAGTATTTTAAAACTTTACACAATTAAAAAAAATATTAAAAAAAAGGTTTATTGCAGAAACTTTGTACAACTTTAACAGTCGGTTGTTAGGGACCTCCTTTTAAGTAAAAGATATCCTGTGCCAGGAGGTCCCACTCTTCAATGACAAATTATGGAATGGTAACGGGAGTTTGTGCCCGATTAATGGCAATAGGCTCACATCCGTGGAACATTATTTTTACACGAATCGACTGCCATCAGACTTCTGCAACCAGATTCCTGGGCAAGTGGGCAACAGCATAAATAACTGACTCTCATGAGATTACCTTCATGAGATTCGAGATTCCATCACCATTTTCAGCCATTCACCTCTCATTTAAACCTAACAACAAATAATATTTCAATAGCTAATTAATTTTCCATAAAGTAAATAAATGCACTTTGGAGATGCCGGGGATCGAACCCGGGGCCTTTCACATGCAAAGCGAACGCTCTACCACTGAGCTACATCCCCGTATGGTATTCATATCAAATAAAACCTAGGTTTATGAGGTCACAAACTGTAGCACAGTTGATTAAACAATACTCGCATAACGAGTTCGGACGACGACGCTTCTATTTATACCTGACTTCAAAAATTGAAATTTTCTTTACATGTCTATTTTTTTTAAATATTTGAAATTAGAATAACAGAAACAAAATAGAATGAAGTAACAAAAAAATCTTATTGGTGAGGTTCTTCAAAAAGGTCAGGTGTGTAGTAGGTACTCGCAACCGGTGTGTGTGTATGAAAAGATGTATGAATGTGAACGAAGCAAAAGATTTAGGTATAAAAGAATCGTAGCAAGTATAAATGATAAATATTTTTCTAAATAGATCTTTTAAAGATACTATTACAAGTCAATATTTAATTAATATTAGATGGCGCCGGTATTTCTTAGCTGACGACTTCTGAGAAGAGATGTCGAAATATACTCAGAGAATTATGGTCTCTTTTAAAGTCCTGACGGTAACAATATTCAATGCTTATTACATGTGTTTTACAATGTATTAGTCATTAGTTATTGCCGGGGTAGATTGGAACAGATATGTAGAGGACATATAGGTATATAATGTAGCAAAAATGGTCCTTCAAATCCAAACTCCAAGCTGCTACTGAGAATTTCATAGAAAAATCTACTAACACATTGCATGACCTGGAAATTGACACCAGAATATTACGCTAACCACATTTTACGCTAACCACTAGTTTAACAACTATTTCCTGAATAAAAATACATAATAATTTTTCCACAAAATCTTCCGTTTTCTGGATAACGCTAAGTATAGTGGAGTCTGTCTCCATTTCCTTGTGCCATCGATCGGCCAATACGCTTCCTGCATACCTAATGCTCAATCTTCATGCAACCTTCATAATAATGTTGGACCTTATGCTTGTAGGTGCAGAGTAGAGTTTCGGTTGAGCGTATTAACTGCAGGGCTTGGACCTTCAAAGAGTCAAGGACGCGTGTGAAGGATTGCGGTAAGTCTTCTAATATGTAATGTGTATTATGAAAGCATTAATTACTCTTTAATGCGATCGTTGAGACTAGTCTGTTAGATTTTCTAGGGCCCAAATCATAATCGTCGTTTAATAGTACTTACAAAGGACGTGACATAAAAATTGACAGATTTGATAGAGAAAACTGTCAAAAATCAACAATTCTGAAGTAATTGAATGACGTTTTTGACACAATAAAATATCAGAATTTGGGCCCAGCTTCCAACCACTGACGGTAGTCAGGTATGATAATGAAATCTATGTCATTTTTCTGTTGCTAAATGGTTACTGATGTGTTCTGACATGGCTGTCAATTTTAGCTGTGATCGTTCTAGAACAGTTGCTACAGATGAGGAAATAATTCAAGTTTTAAGTAATATTGCGAGGGC
Organism: Acronicta alni; assembly: GCA_964056405.1. Classification (NCBI taxonomy): domain Eukaryota; kingdom Metazoa; phylum Arthropoda; class Insecta; order Lepidoptera; family Noctuidae; genus Acronicta; species Acronicta alni. The sequence goes on along the minus strand of CAXKSV010000004.1, from coordinate 2,957 downwards.
GTTTGATTTTTTGTGTTCCATTTTTGAATCAAGATCGCACCTCCACTGGTTTTCAGATGCGTACACGCTTGTGTACGTTGTATTATGTGATTGTTGTATTGATTCTAATTGACTGGAAGCTGTGACGTATAAGATTATGACGTAGGTAGTCACTTATAACGTAGACGATTGAACAGTCTTTCAGAGGAATTGATGGGGCCTTCAGTTAGGTACATTTATTAATGTACGAGCTATTTCCCATAGCTGTAGAAGCTATATTAAATCTTATATAAACATACTATCACGTCCATATTTCCCAAAGGGTTCGGCAGAGGTGTCCAACCCTATGGGACATATCCAAAGTTTGAGCTGGATCTGAGAAAAACCCAATAACACTTTGCTAACCCTGGGAATTTATCCCAGGACCTCTAGCGTAGCAGTCGCGTATAGAAAGAACCACTAGACTAACGAGGCTGTTTAGCAGATAAGCTATATTCGAATTAGAATAACTCAATAAGATGTACCAAAGACCCTATGACTCTTGCACTTTGACATTGGACCCTTGGCCATTTGGACTAGACGTTCTGCAGCATGACAACGTCGGGAACATGATATTGACGTAATTAATCTTCGTATTAAACGTGTCGATCTTCTTTTTCATAGGTATTTATTTTCAGACTATAATACCTACAACTTGTATCGCAGTCACTGATATAACGTTTATTTTACTTAAAATCTTATTTATATGTTGCCTCCTTTGAGGTTCTACTTTTGCTTATTTTGACGTTACTGGCATAGTTTAATTATTACACAGTCCAATTATTAGACTGCGCTTGTGTGATAGATTAAAAATCAGACTGTGACACAAGCTACTTTATCAATTCGAACTTCAAACAATTACCTATATCTACGTAAACTCCGTAGCGCTACGGCGTAGCAGCGCTACGCTCATAAAACAGGCATATTCTATAACGTTCAAAACTAATTTATTAGCATCAGTGACCCAGAATGCCCCGTTAGCACCACGCCTTCCCGCCAATCGCCGCGCCCCACGCCTCACGAGCCCCTCAACCAGCCAATCGTAGCGCGACGTTCGAAATTTAAAACGTCACAGTAGACGTATACCCGTTTCTGTCACTCTTGGTCCGTTCGCACCTCAGGCCGGTTGTTTTTTACGTTGAATTATGTTTTATTTGCAAGAACAAGTAATTTACTTTTTATATTATGTAGAAAATGTAAAAAACATTAATGCTACGCTTTTTGTTACTTCATCATAGTAAATTAGTACAGCTACTTTTTAAAAAATATATTTACGGCTTCTAATTTTGTTTTAATTAAAGCTAAAGTTAAAGAAACTATGTAGATTAACGACCATAAATAATAGAAAGTATGTAATTACACTTTTTTTAGCAATTAATCTACTTGTGCTGTCACTATCACTCTGCAATTTTATTTATGGCTTCATTACTCTTAACAATATAAAAATATAAGGCAGCTTTTAAGGGTTAGATGCGTTTTTATCATTAAGGGGTGTGTCACAAGAAAACTTCTTAAGGCACTAAATCAGAATTACAACCTTTTAAGGTGACCATCAATGTAACAGCGCCAATATATAAAAACCTCTGCATTCTAATAAGTTTGTTCTAAAACATTCAGTGATGATGGATCTTGTTATACTGGTGGCTTCCCCCTACTTGTGAATATGAGTTTTATAAAAAATAGTGTTAAGTAGTTGGATGTATGCAGAGACAGAGACGAAAGGGGTGGTAGAGTTGTGTTTTGTTACATAATATGATAATTTTAAGGGAAAATATGAAAAACATACCAAGCTTGCATTATTATGAATCCAAACCAAGATTTTAAATTTGTGTATAGTAACGAAATAATGTATATTTTAGAATGGTAAATTGTTTAGTACCTACCTAGTTCATTCTAATTTTAATCGGTGACCTTTAATTGACCTATAAAAATACTAATAAGGCGGAATCATGTATTACCTACCTATGATAGACACGCTAACTTTGTAAGCTACATTTTAACTTATTAATTTATTGGTAAAAAATGCTATCCATTTTTTTATTGGTAGCTTACAATAGGCATCCGCACACTACATACATACACTGCATATTTACACTGCCATGAATCTAACAAGACTTTATTTGTAAATAAAATTAATTAATAAAATGCATAAAGAATTAGAACAACATACATACGCTCAAATACACAACTTGCCTTTCTGTTACGCAGTCCGGTAAAAAAGAATGCTCGATTGTTTGTGTTATTGAAAAGAAAAGAAAATTGCTCAATGAATTCTATGTTAATTTAAAAAAAAAGTCAATAAAAGACAAAGCCGTCTCAATTACATCCCATACAACATTGACACGAAGTCAAAACACCGTTATGACATACTCACACCTTTGCCATTTCTGTCTGCAATTATTATCACCATAACCAACTAATTGTGATCTCTCATTACATTGAAGCTCCCCCTTCTTTCGTCTGTATCACGCGCGAGAAGAGGGGAAGCAGGGCTCAAGTTACACTGGTCATTATCTTATTGCTGTGACAGTTAGAAATGTCAAAACATTTTAAGGCTAGGTCACAGGTTAGAATGTAAAGCGTGAGAATATTTATTTTTATTTGCGCGTTACGGTACTCGCAATGTTCAAATTTGTCGTCGGAATGCACGATATGCGTAATAAGTGGAAGCTTAGTCATCAGTGTAATATCTGTGTAAATAGTTAGGATACATTTAATTTTTATTATTGCCGGGTCACGGGTTACACAAAATTTTGCAGAATAATCCAATTTTTCTTTACTAAGAAATACACTTCTATTTTATAACTATTCTTTTTCTATTCCAATGGTGGAATTTAAATTTTAAAACAAGAATCGAGCTGATAGATTTGTATTTTTTTTCGTGTAAATTGTTAGGCTGTCAAAGCAAAGTGTGGTACCTACTTATTAATTTTGTTATG
>CAXKSV010000003.1:0-20586 GCA_964056405.1 Acronicta alni | reverse complement strand
ATCCCGTTCGATACACATCAGTCTGGAACAGCTCCTGGCGCGCGTCCCGGCGACCGTGACCTGAAAACAAACAAGATAATTAGTAATTTTGCTGGAAAATTGACCAAAAATACAGTTTTTTGACCATATTTTCAAAATTTCCCCACCACCTACCCCTAATTTTTGCACAGTTTTGTAGACCGTTTCACCCCGAATCCGCAGGTACCCCGCTTGTTGGGATAGCTTGCAGGAAAACACAAAAAATTGACCAACATCATATCTGACTACGTACCGAGTTTACCTTATAGGTGACACACTTAGTACAACGCGGTTAATTTTTACAGCAAACATAGCATTTTGACGCGGTTTTCAACCCTTATATTGTTTTATTTTGTTATATTCGTCATCCGAGCACACATCCGCGTACCTGGACACCAAAATTTTCCATTTTCACGAAAATTTAATTTTCACCATACTTATATTTTTAATAAAAATCATAATTAATTCATTTTTCAAAATTTTAATAATATTTTGATCCCGTTCGATACACATCAGTCTGGAACAGCTCCTGGCGCGCGTCCCGGCGACCGTGACCTGAAAACAAACAAGATAATTAGTAATTTTGCTGGAAAATTGACCAAAAATACAGTTTTTTGACCATATTTTCAAAATTTCCCCCACCACCTACCCCTAATTTTTGCACAGTTTTGTAGACCGTTTCACCCCGAATCCGCAGGTACCCCGCTTGTTGGGATAGCTTGCAGGAAAACACAAAAAATTGACCAACATCATATCTGACTACGTACCGAGTTTACCTTATAGGTGACACACTTAGTACAACGCGGTTAATTTTTACAGCAAACATAGCATTTTGACGCGGTTTTCAACCCTTATATTGTTTTATTTTGTTATATTCGTCATCCGAGCACACATCCGCGTACCTGGACACCAAAATTTTCCATTTTCACGAAAATTTAATTTTCACCATACTTATATTTTTAATAAAAATCATAATTAATTCATTTTTCAAAATTTTAATAATATTTTGATCCCGTTCGATACACATCAGTCTGGAACAGCTCCTGGCGCGCGTCCCGGCGACCGTGACCTGAAAACAAACAAGATAATTAGTAATTTTGCTGGAAAATTGACCAAAAATACAGTTTTTTGACCATATTTTCAAAATTTCCCCCACCACCTACCCCTAATTTTTGCACAGTTTTGTAGACCGTTTCACCCCGAATCCGCAGGTACCCCGCTTGTTGGGATAGCTTGCAGGAAAACACAAAAAATTGACCAACATCATATCTGACTACGTACCGAGTTTACCTTATAGGTGACACACTTAGTACAACGCGGTTAATTTTTACAGCAAACATAGCATTTTGACGCGGTTTTCAACCCTTATATTGTTTTATTTTGTTATATTCGTCATCCGAGCACACATCCGCGTACCTGGACACCAAAATTTTCCATTTTCACGAAAATTTAATTTTCACCATACTTATATTTTTAATAAAAATCATAATTAATTCATTTTTCAAAATTTTAATAATATTTTGATCCCGTTCGATACACATCAGTCTGGAACAGCTCCTGGCGCGCGTCCCGGCGACCGTGACCTGAAAACAAACAAGATAATTAGTAATTTTGCTGGAAAATTGACCAAAAATACAGTTTTTTGACCATATTTTCAAAATTTCCCCCACCACCTACCCCTAATTTTTGCACAGTTTTGTAGACCGTTTCACCCCGAATCCGCAGGTACCCCGCTTGTTGGGATAGCTTGCAGGAAAACACAAAAAATTGACCAACATCATATCTGACTACGTACCGAGTTTACCTTATAGGTGACACACTTAGTACAACGCGGTTAATTTTTACAGCAAACATAGCATTTTGACGCGGTTTTCAACCCTTATATTGTTTTATTTTGTTATATTCGTCATCCGAGCACACATCCGCGTACCTGGACACCAAAATTTTCCATTTTCACGAAAATTTAATTTTCACCATACTTATATTTTTAATAAAAATCATAATTAATTCATTTTTCAAAATTTTAATAATATTTTGATCCCGTTCGATACACATCAGTCTGGAACAGCTCCTGGCGCGCGTCCCGGCGACCGTGACCTGAAAACAAACAAGATAATTAGTAATTTTGCTGGAAAATTGACCAAAAATACAGTTTTTTGACCATATTTTCAAAATTTCCCCCACCACCTACCCCTAATTTTTGCACAGTTTTGTAGACCGTTTCACCCCGAATCCGCAGGTACCCCGCTTGTTGGGATAGCTTGCAGGAAAACACAAAAAATTGACCAACATCATATCTGACTACGTACCGAGTTTACCTTATAGGTGACACACTTAGTACAACGCGGTTAATTTTTACAGCAAACATAGCATTTTGACGCGGTTTTCAACCCTTATATTGTTTTATTTTGTTATATTCGTCATCCGAGCACACATCCGCGTACCTGGACACCAAAATTTTCCATTTTCACGAAAATTTAATTTTCACCATACTTATATTTTTAATAAAAATCATAATTAATTCATTTTTCAAAATTTTAATAATATTTTGATCCCGTTCGATACACATCAGTCTGGAACAGCTCCTGGCGCGCGTCCCGGCGACCGTGACCTGAAAACAAACAAGATAATTAGTAATTTTGCTGGAAAATTGACCAAAAATACAGTTTTTTGACCATATTTTCAAAATTTCCCCCACCACCTACCCCTAATTTTTGCACAGTTTTGTAGACCGTTTCACCCCGAATCCGCAGGTACCCCGCTTGTTGGGATAGCTTGCAGGAAAACACAAAAAATTGACCAACATCATATCTGACTACGTACCGAGTTTACCTTATAGGTGACACACTTAGTACAACGCGGTTAATTTTTACAGCAAACATAGCATTTTGACGCGGTTTTCAACCCTTATATTGTTTTATTTTGTTATATTCGTCATCCGAGCACACATCCGCGTACCTGGACACCAAAATTTTCCATTTTCACGAAAATTTAATTTTCACCATACTTATATTTTTAATAAAAATCATAATTAATTCATTTTTCAAAATTTTAATAATATTTTGATCCCGTTCGATACACATCAGTCTGGAACAGCTCCTGGCGCGCGTCCCGGCGACCGTGACCTGAAAACAAACAAGATAATTAGTAATTTTGCTGGAAAATTGACCAAAAATACAGTTTTTTGACCATATTTTCAAAATTTCCCCCACCACCTACCCCTAATTTTTGCACAGTTTTGTAGACCGTTTCACCCCGAATCCGCAGGTACCCCGCTTGTTGGGATAGCTTGCAGGAAAACACAAAAAATTGACCAACATCATATCTGACTACGTACCGAGTTTACCTTATAGGTGACACACTTAGTACAACGCGGTTAATTTTTACAGCAAACATAGCATTTTGACGCGGTTTTCAACCCTTATATTGTTTTATTTTGTTATATTCGTCATCCGAGCACACATCCGCGTACCTGGACACCAAAATTTTCCATTTTCACGAAAATTTAATTTTCACCATACTTATATTTTTAATAAAAATCATAATTAATTCATTTTTCAAAATTTTAATAATATTTTGATCCCGTTCGATACACATCAGTCTGGAACAGCTCCTGGCGCGCGTCCCGGCGACCGTGACCTGAAAACAAACAAGATAATTAGTAATTTTGCTGGAAAATTGACCAAAAATACAGTTTTTTGACCATATTTTCAAAATTTCCCCCACCACCTACCCCTAATTTTTGCACAGTTTTGTAGACCGTTTCACCCCGAATCCGCAGGTACCCCGCTTGTTGGGATAGCTTGCAGGAAAACACAAAAAATTGACCAACATCATATCTGACTACGTACCGAGTTTACCTTATAGGTGACACACTTAGTACAACGCGGTTAATTTTTACAGCAAACATAGCATTTTGACGCGGTTTTCAACCCTTATATTGTTTTATTTTGTTATATTCGTCATCCGAGCACACATCCGCGTACCTGGACACCAAAATTTTCCATTTTCACGAAAATTTAATTTTCACCATACTTATATTTTTAATAAAAATCATAATTAATTCATTTTTCAAAATTTTAATAATATTTTGATCCCGTTCGATACACATCAGTCTGGAACAGCTCCTGGCGCGCGTCCCGGCGACCGTGACCTGAAAACAAACAAGATAATTAGTAATTTTGCTGGAAAATTGACCAAAAATACAGTTTTTTGACCATATTTTCAAAATTTCCCCCACCACCTACCCCTAATTTTTGCACAGTTTTGTAGACCGTTTCACCCCGAATCCGCAGGTACCCCGCTTGTTGGGATAGCTTGCAGGAAAACACAAAAAATTGACCAACATCATATCTGACTACGTACCGAGTTTACCTTATAGGTGACACACTTAGTACAACGCGGTTAATTTTTACAGCAAACATAGCATTTTGACGCGGTTTTCAACCCTTATATTGTTTTATTTTGTTATATTCGTCATCCGAGCACACATCCGCGTACCTGGACACCAAAATTTTCCATTTTCACGAAAATTTAATTTTCACCATACTTATATTTTTAATAAAAATCATAATTAATTCATTTTTCAAAATTTTAATAATATTTTGATCCCGTTCGATACACATCAGTCTGGAACAGCTCCTGGCGCGCGTCCCGGCGACCGTGACCTGAAAACAAACAAGATAATTAGTAATTTTGCTGGAAAATTGACCAAAAATACAGTTTTTTGACCATATTTTCAAAATTTCCCCCACCACCTACCCCTAATTTTTGCACAGTTTTGTAGACCGTTTCACCCCGAATCCGCAGGTACCCCGCTTGTTGGGATAGCTTGCAGGAAAACACAAAAAATTGACCAACATCATATCTGACTACGTACCGAGTTTACCTTATAGGTGACACACTTAGTACAACGCGGTTAATTTTTACAGCAAACATAGCATTTTGACGCGGTTTTCAACCCTTATATTGTTTTATTTTGTTATATTCGTCATCCGAGCACACATCCGCGTACCTGGACACCAAAATTTTCCATTTTCACGAAAATTTAATTTTCACCATACTTATATTTTTAATAAAAATCATAATTAATTCATTTTTCAAAATTTTAATAATATTTTGATCCCGTTCGATACACATCAGTCTGGAACAGCTCCTGGCGCGCGTCCCGGCGACCGTGACCTGAAAACAAACAAGATAATTAGTAATTTTGCTGGAAAATTGACCAAAAATACAGTTTTTTGACCATATTTTCAAAATTTCCCCCACCACCTACCCCTAATTTTTGCACAGTTTTGTAGACCGTTTCACCCCGAATCCGCAGGTACCCCGCTTGTTGGGATAGCTTGCAGGAAAACACAAAAAATTGACCAACATCATATCTGACTACGTACCGAGTTTACCTTATAGGTGACACACTTAGTACAACGCGGTTAATTTTTACAGCAAACATAGCATTTTGACGCGGTTTTCAACCCTTATATTGTTTTATTTTGTTATATTCGTCATCCGAGCACACATCCGCGTACCTGGACACCAAAATTTTCCATTTTCACGAAAATTTAATTTTCACCATACTTATATTTTTAATAAAAATCATAATTAATTCATTTTTCAAAATTTTAATAATATTTTGATCCCGTTCGATACACATCAGTCTGGAACAGCTCCTGGCGCGCGTCCCGGCGACCGTGACCTGAAAACAAACAAGATAATTAGTAATTTTGCTGGAAAATTGACCAAAAATACAGTTTTTTGACCATATTTTCAAAATTTCCCCCACCACCTACCCCTAATTTTTGCACAGTTTTGTAGACCGTTTCACCCCGAATCCGCAGGTACCCCGCTTGTTGGGATAGCTTGCAGGAAAACACAAAAAATTGACCAACATCATATCTGACTACGTACCGAGTTTACCTTATAGGTGACACACTTAGTACAACGCGGTTAATTTTTACAGCAAACATAGCATTTTGACGCGGTTTTCAACCCTTATATTGTTTTATTTTGTTATATTCGTCATCCGAGCACACATCCGCGTACCTGGACACCAAAATTTTCCATTTTCACGAAAATTTAATTTTCACCATACTTATATTTTTAATAAAAATCATAATTAATTCATTTTTCAAAATTTTAATAATATTTTGATCCCGTTCGATACACATCAGTCTGGAACAGCTCCTGGCGCGCGTCCCGGCGACCGTGACCTGAAAACAAACAAGATAATTAGTAATTTTGCTGGAAAATTGACCAAAAATACAGTTTTTTGACCATATTTTCAAAATTTCCCCCACCACCTACCCCTAATTTTTGCACAGTTTTGTAGACCGTTTCACCCCGAATCCGCAGGTACCCCGCTTGTTGGGATAGCTTGCAGGAAAACACAAAAAATTGACCAACATCATATCTGACTACGTACCGAGTTTACCTTATAGGTGACACACTTAGTACAACGCGGTTAATTTTTACAGCAAACATAGCATTTTGACGCGGTTTTCAACCCTTATATTGTTTTATTTTGTTATATTCGTCATCCGAGCACACATCCGCGTACCTGGACACCAAAATTTTCCATTTTCACGAAAATTTAATTTTCACCATACTTATATTTTTAATAAAAATCATAATTAATTCATTTTTCAAAATTTTAATAATATTTTGATCCCGTTCGATACACATCAGTCTGGAACAGCTCCTGGCGCGCGTCCCGGCGACCGTGACCTGAAAACAAACAAGATAATTAGTAATTTTGCTGGAAAATTGACCAAAAATACAGTTTTTTGACCATATTTTCAAAATTTCCCCCACCACCTACCCCTAATTTTTGCACAGTTTTGTAGACCGTTTCACCCCGAATCCGCAGGTACCCCGCTTGTTGGGATAGCTTGCAGGAAAACACAAAAAATTGACCAACATCATATCTGACTACGTACCGAGTTTACCTTATAGGTGACACACTTAGTACAACGCGGTTAATTTTTACAGCAAACATAGCATTTTGACGCGGTTTTCAACCCTTATATTGTTTTATTTTGTTATATTCGTCATCCGAGCACACATCCGCGTACCTGGACACCAAAATTTTCCATTTTCACGAAAATTTAATTTTCACCATACTTATATTTTTAATAAAAATCATAATTAATTCATTTTTCAAAATTTTAATAATATTTTGATCCCGTTCGATACACATCAGTCTGGAACAGCTCCTGGCGCGCGTCCCGGCGACCGTGACCTGAAAACAAACAAGATAATTAGTAATTTTGCTGGAAAATTGACCAAAAATACAGTTTTTTGACCATATTTTCAAAATTTCCCCCACCACCTACCCCTAATTTTTGCACAGTTTTGTAGACCGTTTCACCCCGAATCCGCAGGTACCCCGCTTGTTGGGATAGCTTGCAGGAAAACACAAAAAATTGACCAACATCATATCTGACTACGTACCGAGTTTACCTTATAGGTGACACACTTAGTACAACGCGGTTAATTTTTACAGCAAACATAGCATTTTGACGCGGTTTTCAACCCTTATATTGTTTTATTTTGTTATATTCGTCATCCGAGCACACATCCGCGTACCTGGACACCAAAATTTTCCATTTTCACGAAAATTTAATTTTCACCATACTTATATTTTTAATAAAAATCATAATTAATTCATTTTTCAAAATTTTAATAATATTTTGATCCCGTTCGATACACATCAGTCTGGAACAGCTCCTGGCGCGCGTCCCGGCGACCGTGACCTGAAAACAAACAAGATAATTAGTAATTTTGCTGGAAAATTGACCAAAAATACAGTTTTTTGACCATATTTTCAAAATTTCCCCCACCACCTACCCCTAATTTTTGCACAGTTTTGTAGACCGTTTCACCCCGAATCCGCAGGTACCCCGCTTGTTGGGATAGCTTGCAGGAAAACACAAAAAATTGACCAACATCATATCTGACTACGTACCGAGTTTACCTTATAGGTGACACACTTAGTACAACGCGGTTAATTTTTACAGCAAACATAGCATTTTGACGCGGTTTTCAACCCTTATATTGTTTTATTTTGTTATATTCGTCATCCGAGCACACATCCGCGTACCTGGACACCAAAATTTTCCATTTTCACGAAAATTTAATTTTCACCATACTTATATTTTTAATAAAAATCATAATTAATTCATTTTTCAAAATTTTAATAATATTTTGATCCCGTTCGATACACATCAGTCTGGAACAGCTCCTGGCGCGCGTCCCGGCGACCGTGACCTGAAAACAAACAAGATAATTAGTAATTTTGCTGGAAAATTGACCAAAAATACAGTTTTTTGACCATATTTTCAAAATTTCCCCCACCACCTACCCCTAATTTTTGCACAGTTTTGTAGACCGTTTCACCCCGAATCCGCAGGTACCCCGCTTGTTGGGATAGCTTGCAGGAAAACACAAAAAATTGACCAACATCATATCTGACTACGTACCGAGTTTACCTTATAGGTGACACACTTAGTACAACGCGGTTAATTTTTACAGCAAACATAGCATTTTGACGCGGTTTTCAACCCTTATATTGTTTTATTTTGTTATATTCGTCATCCGAGCACACATCCGCGTACCTGGACACCAAAATTTTCCATTTTCACGAAAATTTAATTTTCACCATACTTATATTTTTAATAAAAATCATAATTAATTCATTTTTCAAAATTTTAATAATATTTTGATCCCGTTCGATACACATCAGTCTGGAACAGCTCCTGGCGCGCGTCCCGGCGACCGTGACCTGAAAACAAACAAGATAATTAGTAATTTTGCTGGAAAATTGACCAAAAATACAGTTTTTTGACCATATTTTCAAAATTTCCCCCACCACCTACCCCTAATTTTTGCACAGTTTTGTAGACCGTTTCACCCCGAATCCGCAGGTACCCCGCTTGTTGGGATAGCTTGCAGGAAAACACAAAAAATTGACCAACATCATATCTGACTACGTACCGAGTTTACCTTATAGGTGACACACTTAGTACAACGCGGTTAATTTTTACAGCAAACATAGCATTTTGACGCGGTTTTCAACCCTTATATTGTTTTATTTTGTTATATTCGTCATCCGAGCACACATCCGCGTACCTGGACACCAAAATTTTCCATTTTCACGAAAATTTAATTTTCACCATACTTATATTTTTAATAAAAATCATAATTAATTCATTTTTCAAAATTTTAATAATATTTTGATCCCGTTCGATACACATCAGTCTGGAACAGCTCCTGGCGCGCGTCCCGGCGACCGTGACCTGAAAACAAACAAGATAATTAGTAATTTTGCTGGAAAATTGACCAAAAATACAGTTTTTTGACCATATTTTCAAAATTTCCCCCACCACCTACCCCTAATTTTTGCACAGTTTTGTAGACCGTTTCACCCCGAATCCGCAGGTACCCCGCTTGTTGGGATAGCTTGCAGGAAAACACAAAAAATTGACCAACATCATATCTGACTACGTACCGAGTTTACCTTATAGGTGACACACTTAGTACAACGCGGTTAATTTTTACAGCAAACATAGCATTTTGACGCGGTTTTCAACCCTTATATTGTTTTATTTTGTTATATTCGTCATCCGAGCACACATCCGCGTACCTGGACACCAAAATTTTCCATTTTCACGAAAATTTAATTTTCACCATACTTATATTTTTAATAAAAATCATAATTAATTCATTTTTCAAAATTTTAATAATATTTTGATCCCGTTCGATACACATCAGTCTGGAACAGCTCCTGGCGCGCGTCCCGGCGACCGTGACCTGAAAACAAACAAGATAATTAGTAATTTTGCTGGAAAATTGACCAAAAATACAGTTTTTTGACCATATTTTCAAAATTTCCCCCACCACCTACCCCTAATTTTTGCACAGTTTTGTAGACCGTTTCACCCCGAATCCGCAGGTACCCCGCTTGTTGGGATAGCTTGCAGGAAAACACAAAAAATTGACCAACATCATATCTGACTACGTACCGAGTTTACCTTATAGGTGACACACTTAGTACAACGCGGTTAATTTTTACAGCAAACATAGCATTTTGACGCGGTTTTCAACCCTTATATTGTTTTATTTTGTTATATTCGTCATCCGAGCACACATCCGCGTACCTGGACACCAAAATTTTCCATTTTCACGAAAATTTAATTTTCACCATACTTATATTTTTAATAAAAATCATAATTAATTCATTTTTCAAAATTTTAATAATATTTTGATCCCGTTCGATACACATCAGTCTGGAACAGCTCCTGGCGCGCGTCCCGGCGACCGTGACCTGAAAACAAACAAGATAATTAGTAATTTTGCTGGAAAATTGACCAAAAATACAGTTTTTTGACCATATTTTCAAAATTTCCCCCACCACCTACCCCTAATTTTTGCACAGTTTTGTAGACCGTTTCACCCCGAATCCGCAGGTACCCCGCTTGTTGGGATAGCTTGCAGGAAAACACAAAAAATTGACCAACATCATATCTGACTACGTACCGAGTTTACCTTATAGGTGACACACTTAGTACAACGCGGTTAATTTTTACAGCAAACATAGCATTTTGACGCGGTTTTCAACCCTTATATTGTTTTATTTTGTTATATTCGTCATCCGAGCACACATCCGCGTACCTGGACACCAAAATTTTCCATTTTCACGAAAATTTAATTTTCACCATACTTATATTTTTAATAAAAATCATAATTAATTCATTTTTCAAAATTTTAATAATATTTTGATCCCGTTCGATACACATCAGTCTGGAACAGCTCCTGGCGCGCGTCCCGGCGACCGTGACCTGAAAACAAACAAGATAATTAGTAATTTTGCTGGAAAATTGACCAAAAATACAGTTTTTTGACCATATTTTCAAAATTTCCCCCACCACCTACCCCTAATTTTTGCACAGTTTTGTAGACCGTTTCACCCCGAATCCGCAGGTACCCCGCTTGTTGGGATAGCTTGCAGGAAAACACAAAAAATTGACCAACATCATATCTGACTACGTACCGAGTTTACCTTATAGGTGACACACTTAGTACAACGCGGTTAATTTTTACAGCAAACATAGCATTTTGACGCGGTTTTCAACCCTTATATTGTTTTATTTTGTTATATTCGTCATCCGAGCACACATCCGCGTACCTGGACACCAAAATTTTCCATTTTCACGAAAATTTAATTTTCACCATACTTATATTTTTAATAAAAATCATAATTAATTCATTTTTCAAAATTTTAATAATATTTTGATCCCATTCGATACACATCAGTCTGGAACAGCTCCTGGCGCGCGTCCCGGCGACCGTGACCTGAAAACAAACAAGATAATTAGTAATTTTGCTGGAAAATTGACCAAAAATACAGTTTTTTGACCATATTTTCAAAATTTCCCCCACCACCTACCCCTAATTTTTGCACAGTTTTGTAGACCGTTTCACCCCGAATCCGCAGGTACCCCGCTTGTTGGGATAGCTTGCAGGAAAACACAAAAAATTGACCAACATCATATCTGACTACGTACCGAGTTTACCTTATAGGTGACACACTTAGTACAACGCGGTTAATTTTTACAGCAAACATAGCATTTTGACGCGGTTTTCAACCCTTATATTGTTTTATTTTGTTATATTCGTCATCCGAGCACACATCCGCGTACCTGGACACCAAAATTTTCCATTTTCACGAAAATTTAATTTTCACCATACTTATATTTTTAATAAAAATCATAATTAATTCATTTTTCAAAATTTTAATAATATTTTGATCCCGTTCGATACACATCAGTCTGGAACAGCTCCTGGCGCGCGTCCCGGCGACCGTGACCTGAAAACAAACAAGATAATTAGTAATTTTGCTGGAAAATTGACCAAAAATACAGTTTTTTGACCATATTTTCAAAATTTCCCCCACCACCTACCCCTAATTTTTGCACAGTTTTGTAGACCGTTTCACCCCGAATCCGCAGGTACCCCGCTTGTTGGGATAGCTTGCAGGAAAACACAAAAAATTGACCAACATCATATCTGACTACGTACCGAGTTTACCTTATAGGTGACACACTTAGTACAACGCGGTTAATTTTTACAGCAAACATAGCATTTTGACGCGGTTTTCAACCCTTATATTGTTTTATTTTGTTATATTCGTCATCCGAGCACACATCCGCGTACCTGGACACCAAAATTTTCCATTTTCACGAAAATTTAATTTTCACCATACTTATATTTTTAATAAAAATCATAATTAATTCATTTTTCAAAATTTTAATAATATTTTGATCCCGTTCGATACACATCAGTCTGGAACAGCTCCTGGCGCGCGTCCCGGCGACCGTGACCTGAAAACAAACAAGATAATTAGTAATTTTGCTGGAAAATTGACCAAAAATACAGTTTTTTGACCATATTTTCAAAATTTCCCCCACCACCTACCCCTAATTTTTGCACAGTTTTGTAGACCGTTTCACCCCGAATCCGCAGGTACCCCGCTTGTTGGGATAGCTTGCAGGAAAACACAAAAAATTGACCAACATCATATCTGACTACGTACCGAGTTTACCTTATAGGTGACACACTTAGTACAACGCGGTTAATTTTTACAGCAAACATAGCATTTTGACGCGGTTTTCAACCCTTATATTGTTTTATTTTGTTATATTCGTCATCCGAGCACACATCCGCGTACCTGGACACCAAAATTTTCCATTTTCACGAAAATTTAATTTTCACCATACTTATATTTTTAATAAAAATCATAATTAATTCATTTTTCAAAATTTTAATAATATTTTGATCCCGTTCGATACACATCAGTCTGGAACAGCTCCTGGCGCGCGTCCCGGCGACCGTGACCTGAAAACAAACAAGATAATTAGTAATTTTGCTGGAAAATTGACCAAAAATACAGTTTTTTGACCATATTTTCAAAATTTCCCCCACCACCTACCCCTAATTTTTGCACAGTTTTGTAGACCGTTTCACCCCGAATCCGCAGGTACCCCGCTTGTTGGGATAGCTTGCAGGAAAACACAAAAAATTGACCAACATCATATCTGACTACGTACCGAGTTTACCTTATAGGTGACACACTTAGTACAACGCGGTTAATTTTTACAGCAAACATAGCATTTTGACGCGGTTTTCAACCCTTATATTGTTTTATTTTGTTATATTCGTCATCCGAGCACACATCCGCGTACCTGGACACCAAAATTTTCCATTTTCACGAAAATTTAATTTTCACCATACTTATATTTTTAATAAAAATCATAATTAATTCATTTTTCAAAATTTTAATAATATTTTGATCCCGTTCGATACACATCAGTCTGGAACAGCTCCTGGCGCGCGTCCCGGCGACCGTGACCTGAAAACAAACAAGATAATTAGTAATTTTGCTGGAAAATTGACCAAAAATACAGTTTTTTGACCATATTTTCAAAATTTCCCCCACCACCTACCCCTAATTTTTGCACAGTTTTGTAGACCGTTTCACCCCGAATCCGCAGGTACCCCGCTTGTTGGGATAGCTTGCAGGAAAACACAAAAAATTGACCAACATCATATCTGACTACGTACCGAGTTTACCTTATAGGTGACACACTTAGTACAACGCGGTTAATTTTTACAGCAAACATAGCATTTTGACGCGGTTTTCAACCCTTATATTGTTTTATTTTGTTATATTCGTCATCCGAGCACACATCCGCGTACCTGGACACCAAAATTTTCCATTTTCACGAAAATTTAATTTTCACCATACTTATATTTTTAATAAAAATCATAATTAATTCATTTTTCAAAATTTTAATAATATTTTGATCCCGTTCGATACACATCAGTCTGGAACAGCTCCTGGCGCGCGTCCCGGCGACCGTGACCTGAAAACAAACAAGATAATTAGTAATTTTGCTGGAAAATTGACCAAAAATACAGTTTTTTGACCATATTTTCAAAATTTCCCCCACCACCTACCCCTAATTTTTGCACAGTTTTGTAGACCGTTTCACCCCGAATCCGCAGGTACCCCGCTTGTTGGGATAGCTTGCAGGAAAACACAAAAAATTGACCAACATCATATCTGACTACGTACCGAGTTTACCTTATAGGTGACACACTTAGTACAACGCGGTTAATTTTTACAGCAAACATAGCATTTTGACGCGGTTTTCAACCCTTATATTGTTTTATTTTGTTATATTCGTCATCCGAGCACACATCCGCGTACCTGGACACCAAAATTTTCCATTTTCACGAAAATTTAATTTTCACCATACTTATATTTTTAATAAAAATCATAATTAATTCATTTTTCAAAATTTTAATAATATTTTGATCCCGTTCGATACACATCAGTCTGGAACAGCTCCTGGCGCGCGTCCCGGCGACCGTGACCTGAAAACAAACAAGATAATTAGTAATTTTGCTGGAAAATTGACCAAAAATACAGTTTTTTGACCATATTTTCAAAATTTCCCCCACCACCTACCCCTAATTTTTGCACAGTTTTGTAGACCGTTTCACCCCGAATCCGCAGGTACCCCGCTTGTTGGGATAGCTTGCAGGAAAACACAAAAAATTGACCAACATCATATCTGACTACGTACCGAGTTTACCTTATAGGTGACACACTTAGTACAACGCGGTTAATTTTTACAGCAAACATAGCATTTTGACGCGGTTTTCAACCCTTATATTGTTTTATTTTGTTATATTCGTCATCCGAGCACACATCCGCGTACCTGGACACCAAAATTTTCCATTTTCACGAAAATTTAATTTTCACCATACTTATATTTTTAATAAAAATCATAATTAATTCATTTTTCAAAATTTTAATAATATTTTGATCCCGTTCGATACACATCAGTCTGGAACAGCTCCTGGCGCGCGTCCCGGCGACCGTGACCTGAAAACAAACAAGATAATTAGTAATTTTGCTGGAAAATTGACCAAAAATACAGTTTTTTGACCATATTTTCAAAATTTCCCCCACCACCTACCCCTAATTTTTGCACAGTTTTGTAGACCGTTTCACCCCGAATCCGCAGGTACCCCGCTTGTTGGGATAGCTTGCAGGAAAACACAAAAAATTGACCAACATCATATCTGACTACGTACCGAGTTTACCTTATAGGTGACACACTTAGTACAACGCGGTTAATTTTTACAGCAAACATAGCATTTTGACGCGGTTTTCAACCCTTATATTGTTTTATTTTGTTATATTCGTCATCCGAGCACACATCCGCGTACCTGGACACCAAAATTTTCCATTTTCACGAAAATTTAATTTTCACCATACTTATATTTTTAATAAAAATCATAATTAATTCATTTTTCAAAATTTTAATAATATTTTGATCCCGTTCGATACACATCAGTCTGGAACAGCTCCTGGCGCGCGTCCCGGCGACCGTGACCTGAAAACAAACAAGATAATTAGTAATTTTGCTGGAAAATTGACCAAAAATACAGTTTTTTGACCATATTTTCAAAATTTCCCCCACCACCTACCCCTAATTTTTGCACAGTTTTGTAGACCGTTTCACCCCGAATCCGCAGGTACCCCGCTTGTTGGGATAGCTTGCAGGAAAACACAAAAAATTGACCAACATCATATCTGACTACGTACCGAGTTTACCTTATAGGTGACACACTTAGTACAACGCGGTTAATTTTTACAGCAAACATAGCATTTTGACGCGGTTTTCAACCCTTATATTGTTTTATTTTGTTATATTCGTCATCCGAGCACACATCCGCGTACCTGGACACCAAAATTTTCCATTTTCACGAAAATTTAATTTTCACCATACTTATATTTTTAATAAAAATCATAATTAATTCATTTTTCAAAATTTTAATAATATTTTGATCCCGTTCGATACACATCAGTCTGGAACAGCTCCTGGCGCGCGTCCCGGCGACCGTGACCTGAAAACAAACAAGATAATTAGTAATTTTGCTGGAAAATTGACCAAAAATACAGTTTTTTGACCATATTTTCAAAATTTCCCCCACCACCTACCCCTAATTTTTGCACAGTTTTGTAGACCGTTTCACCCCGAATCCGCAGGTACCCCGCTTGTTGGGATAGCTTGCAGGAAAACACAAAAAATTGACCAACATCATATCTGACTACGTACCGAGTTTACCTTATAGGTGACACACTTAGTACAACGCGGTTAATTTTTACAGCAAACATAGCATTTTGACGCGGTTTTCAACCCTTATATTGTTTTATTTTGTTATATTCGTCATCCGAGCACACATCCGCGTACCTGGACACCAAAATTTTCCATTTTCACGAAAATTTAATTTTCACCATACTTATATTTTTAATAAAAATCATAATTAATTCATTTTTCAAAATTTTAATAATATTTTGATCCCGTTCGATACACATCAGTCTGGAACAGCTCCTGGCGCGCGTCCCGGCGACCGTGACCTGAAAACAAACAAGATAATTAGTAA
Source organism: Acronicta alni (assembly GCA_964056405.1). Lineage (NCBI taxonomy): Eukaryota > Metazoa > Arthropoda > Insecta > Lepidoptera > Noctuidae > Acronicta > Acronicta alni. The sequence continues at coordinate 4,053 of CAXKSV010000003.1, read as the reverse complement.
TTTTGCTGGAAAATTGACCAAAAATACAGTTTTTTGACCATATTTTCAAAATTTCCCCCACCACCTACCCCTAATTTTTGCACAGTTTTGTAGACCGTTTCACCCCGAATCCGCAGGTACCCCGCTTGTTGGGATAGCTTGCAGGAAAACACAAAAAATTGACCAACATCATATCTGACTACGTACCGAGTTTACCTTATAGGTGACACACTTAGTACAACGCGGTTAATTTTTACAGCAAACATAGCATTTTGACGCGGTTTTCAACCCTTATATTGTTTTATTTTGTTATATTCGTCATCCGAGCACACATCCGCGTACCTGGACACCAAAATTTTCCATTTTCACGAAAATTTAATTTTCACCATACTTATATTTTTAATAAAAATCATAATTAATTCATTTTTCAAAATTTTAATAATATTTTGATCCCGTTCGATACACATCAGTCTGGAACAGCTCCTGGCGCGCGTCCCGGCGACCGTGACCTGAAAACAAACAAGATAATTAGTAATTTTGCTGGAAAATTGACCAAAAATACAGTTTTTTGACCATATTTTCAAAATTTCCCCCACCACCTACCCCTAATTTTTGCACAGTTTTGTAGACCGTTTCACCCCGAATCCGCAGGTACCCCGCTTGTTGGGATAGCTTGCAGGAAAACACAAAAAATTGACCAACATCATATCTGACTACGTACCGAGTTTACCTTATAGGTGACACACTTAGTACAACGCGGTTAATTTTTACAGCAAACATAGCATTTTGACGCGGTTTTCAACCCTTATATTGTTTTATTTTGTTATATTCGTCATCCGAGCACACATCCGCGTACCTGGACACCAAAATTTTCCATTTTCACGAAAATTTAATTTTCACCATACTTATATTTTTAATAAAAATCATAATTAATTCATTTTTCAAAATTTTAATAATATTTTGATCCCGTTCGATACACATCAGTCTGGAACAGCTCCTGGCGCGCGTCCCGGCGACCGTGACCTGAAAACAAACAAGATAATTAGTAATTTTGCTGGAAAATTGACCAAAAATACAGTTTTTTGACCATATTTTCAAAATTTCCCCCACCACCTACCCCTAATTTTTGCACAGTTTTGTAGACCGTTTCACCCCGAATCCGCAGGTACCCCGCTTGTTGGGATAGCTTGCAGGAAAACACAAAAAATTGACCAACATCATATCTGACTACGTACCGAGTTTACCTTATAGGTGACACACTTAGTACAACGCGGTTAATTTTTACAGCAAACATAGCATTTTGACGCGGTTTTCAACCCTTATATTGTTTTATTTTGTTATATTCGTCATCCGAGCACACATCCGCGTACCTGGACACCAAAATTTTCCATTTTCACGAAAATTTAATTTTCACCATACTTATATTTTTAATAAAAATCATAATTAATTCATTTTTCAAAATTTTAATAATATTTTGATCCCGTTCGATACACATCAGTCTGGAACAGCTCCTGGCGCGCGTCCCGGCGACCGTGACCTGAAAACAAACAAGATAATTAGTAATTTTGCTGGAAAATTGACCAAAAATACAGTTTTTTGACCATATTTTCAAAATTTCCCCCACCACCTACCCCTAATTTTTGCACAGTTTTGTAGACCGTTTCACCCCGAATCCGCAGGTACCCCGCTTGTTGGGATAGCTTGCAGGAAAACACAAAAAATTGACCAACATCATATCTGACTACGTACCGAGTTTACCTTATAGGTGACACACTTAGTACAACGCGGTTAATTTTTACAGCAAACATAGCATTTTGACGCGGTTTTCAACCCTTATATTGTTTTATTTTGTTATATTCGTCATCCGAGCACACATCCGCGTACCTGGACACCAAAATTTTCCATTTTCACGAAAATTTAATTTTCACCATACTTATATTTTTAATAAAAATCATAATTAATTCATTTTTCAAAATTTTAATAATATTTTGATCCCGTTCGATACACATCAGTCTGGAACAGCTCCTGGCGCGCGTCCCGGCGACCGTGACCTGAAAACAAACAAGATAATTAGTAATTTTGCTGGAAAATTGACCAAAAATACAGTTTTTTGACCATATTTTCAAAATTTCCCCCACCACCTACCCCTAATTTTTGCACAGTTTTGTAGACCGTTTCACCCCGAATCCGCAGGTACCCCGCTTGTTGGGATAGCTTGCAGGAAAACACAAAAAATTGACCAACATCATATCTGACTACGTACCGAGTTTACCTTATAGGTGACACACTTAGTACAACGCGGTTAATTTTTACAGCAAACATAGCATTTTGACGCGGTTTTCAACCCTTATATTGTTTTATTTTGTTATATTCGTCATCCGAGCACACATCCGCGTACCTGGACACCAAAATTTTCCATTTTCACGAAAATTTAATTTTCACCATACTTATATTTTTAATAAAAATCATAATTAATTCATTTTTCAAAATTTTAATAATATTTTGATCCCGTTCGATACACATCAGTCTGGAACAGCTCCTGGCGCGCGTCCCGGCGACCGTGACCTGAAAACAAACAAGATAATTAGTAATTTTGCTGGAAAATTGACCAAAAATACAGTTTTTTGACCATATTTTCAAAATTTCCCCCACCACCTACCCCTAATTTTTGCACAGTTTTGTAGACCGTTTCACCCCGAATCCGCAGGTACCCCGCTTGTTGGGATAGCTTGCAGGAAAACACAAAAAATTGACCAACATCATATCTGACTACGTACCGAGTTTACCTTATAGGTGACACACTTAGTACAACGCGGTTAATTTTTACAGCAAACATAGCATTTTGACGCGGTTTTCAACCCTTATATTGTTTTATTTTGTTATATTCGTCATCCGAGCACACATCCGCGTACCTGGACACCAAAATTTTCCATTTTCACGAAAATTTAATTTTCACCATACTTATATTTTTAATAAAAATCATAATTAATTCATTTTTCAAAATTTTAATAATATTTTGATCCCGTTCGATACACATCAGTCTGGAACAGCTCCTGGCGCGCGTCCCGGCGACCGTGACCTGAAAACAAACAAGATAATTAGTAATTTTGCTGGAAAATTGACCAAAAATACAGTTTTTTGACCATATTTTCAAAATTTCCCCCACCACCTACCCCTAATTTTTGCACAGTTTTGTAGACCGTTTCACCCCGAATCCGCAGGTACCCCGCTTGTTGGGATAGCTTGCAGGAAAACACAAAAAATTGACCAACATCATATCTGACTACGTACCGAGTTTACCTTATAGGTGACACACTTAGTACAACGCGGTTAATTTTTACAGCAAACATAGCATTTTGACGCGGTTTTCAACCCTTATATTGTTTTATTTTGTTATATTCGTCATCCGAGCACACATCCGCGTACCTGGACACCAAAATTTTCCATTTTCACGAAAATTTAATTTTCACCATACTTATATTTTTAATAAAAATCATAATTAATTCATTTTTCAAAATTTTAATAATATTTTGATCCCGTTCGATACACATCAGTCTGGAACAGCTCCTGGCGCGCGTCCCGGCGACCGTGACCTGAAAACAAACAAGATAATTAGTAATTTTGCTGGAAAATTGACCAAAAATACAGTTTTTTGACCATATTTTCAAAATTTCCCCCACCACCTACCCCTAATTTTTGCACAGTTTTGTAGACCGTTTCACCCCGAATCCGCAGGTACCCCGCTTGTTGGGATAGCTTGCAGGAAAACACAAAAAATTGACCAACATCATATCTGACTACGTACCGAGTTTACCTTATAGGTGACACACTTAGTACAACGCGGTTAATTTTTACAGCAAACATAGCATTTTGACGCGGTTTTCAACCCTTATATTGTTTTATTTTGTTATATTCGTCATCCGAGCACACATCCGCGTACCTGGACACCAAAATTTTCCATTTTCACGAAAATTTAATTTTCACCATACTTATATTTTTAATAAAAATCATAATTAATTCATTTTTTCAAAATTTTAATAATATTTTGATCCCGTTCGATACACATCAGTCTGG
>CAXKSV010000002.1:0-27463 GCA_964056405.1 Acronicta alni | reverse complement strand
TGAAATTAAAAAAAAAACTATTCCGAAAACAAATACAAAGAGATGGATTTTGATCTATAAATTGCTGTATATATTTTTTCTTTGTATTTTTTGTTTTTACTAAAATAATTAAAACACTAATCTACAAAATAATTACTTTATTCACCCTTTTTCGTTTAACTGTCATCCCATTAAATAATGGAGAAAAGGTAAGTTAATAATTTGGAGGAGGCATCCCTAAACACGCACACCTTGACAGTTTGACTACAATAAGTACACAAGCGGTACTCACACATATCACGCAATTTGGGGACAGTTTTCGCGTGTCGTTTGTTTGCATTGCTCCATCTAGACAAGTATAATACACGATGATTTTGTAGTCGTTTTGGAACCGAAAATTTTAGACTCTATATCAGTAATAGAACCTATTAAAATATAATTTAAATTAAATAAAAATATATTATTTTATTGATTATTAAAAGTAATATCATATTCGAACAAAAAATGAGAACTCATGATAATTCCACTCAATGTTACGTACTACGATCACTACGATCGATGTCATTCAATGTTACACACACAACACTAAGCGGTAAAACATGCCTAGACACGTTATCCGCCCATTGGATGCGGCGCGGCGCCCGCTGCCTACAATCCACGCACACAGCTGTAATGTATTATGTACCTACCCCTAGTAACAGGCTGCGCGGCGCCGGCGCGGCGAGCGCTCTCGCGTCGTCGCGTCGCCCGCGCCGCTCCCCGTTAACCACCCCGCACGGCCGCACCCGCCAGTTCTGTTGCAACTCGCGCGCGATAAAGGTTGCATTTTTTACGTTTTACGTAGCCACGCGAAAATGAGTCTTCAGTATGAATATTCGAACGCGGAGTAGGTACTTGACAATGGTTCAGCTGTACACTGTTACTAGTTACAATTTGGAAGGCCAAAGCTGAGGCCAAGCGGTTGTATTCCCGGCCAGAACATTTAAAGGCGCTGCGGCTACGAGGGATTGAAAGTCCTCAAGTACCTTCAACCCCTACCAACTTGGCTGCAATCCAGCGCCTTCTCAATCATGGACAATTCCGTGTGCCGGCTCACGCGCAAGGTCGAGGGCGCCTAAATGACTCGCAGGAGAACGAAGACGCTATTCTGGAGTAGGTACTTCGAGCGGGCTCCGCGGCGAAGCACGAGAATGGCGGCACAAGAATTTAATGTTAGCTAATGCTTTGTATGGAAAACATTAAATAATAATGGCTTAACATCCCTATAAGTTCCGTCGAGCTCACGTCATCAACAACAATGATGCACCGGCAAGAACTGCCCTATGTCAGCTGCCCGGCTCGTTATGCAAGTGTTGTGCGTGCTTACCCAAACAATCAGTTCCGTGATCGATGGATAGGCCACGTCGCGCGGCGGTCCCGTGGCTTGCCCACCACGGAGCCCAGACTAAACGCCCCTGGATTTTTCTTGTGGTCGGAAATAAAAAGACTCCTTTATACCCGTGAACATGAAAGTCTTAACGAGTTACGCAGTGCGATAGTGGACGCCTTTGAGGAAGTGAAAAGTGATAGGCTAAAAGACAATAGCATAAAACGGGCACGTTTGTGTATTGAACGCGGCAGACTCCATTTCGTGTACTTGCTTCGGTACAGGGAAGTGTAAACAATTTATAAATAAACTTTTAATAGGTAAGTACTTAGCTATGTACATAAGTTAATTATTTTGTAAATAGCTCAAATTCCAAAAATCCAAACGCCTGAAGTACCTACTCAGTTCATTGTCTCTCTGTTTCTAATTATTGATACCTACAGTAAAATAAAGATAAGTTCAATTCAAATAAAGTATTTCTGCCGGTCCTAAGCCCGTGTAAAGTATGAACGAGAAATTGGAGTAGGTACAATTTACGTAGTTGGCGTGAAAATGTTGATGCGCAGCGGCTGTGCGAGCGACTGCTGCGCCTGTCGCGGGTTCGATCCTCGCTCGGAACAAATTTGTATGATCTGTGGGTGAATGTTCTGGGCTTGCGTGTTTGTGTATGTGAAAATTTATGTTTGTAAATGCACCCATGACACAGGAGAAAATCCTAGTGTTGGGCAACGTTTTTTTTCTTAAATAAGAACTACGATAAAACCTACCTACACACAGTCTTATTCTAATTTTTTTAGTAAGAATGTAGGTATTACGTTCGTGTCCCGTATCAGCTGATTCGCTGGGCGCCATACTTGTCCTATTTGAACTGTGATCCTAGGTACCTACCTAACATCAAATTACGTCGCTATCTGCATCGTAATGCAATTTATTTTAATAATAAAATGTACTTGTCCAGCTACTAGCTATTAAATCACGCGTAGTAGGTACTCAGACGGATCATCCGACCGTCCGTCGCTCCCGTTGCTGTAGGTAGGTGACCAGCTGATGAGCTGACTCGTACCGCGCCGCGCCGCCGCGCCCGCGCCGCCCGCCGCGCATCATTGATAAATGGCAAGCTTGAGACTGAGGCGGTTTAAGAATGAAATATTCGTGCACTACTACGAACAAACTCGAACAAGTGAATTTTTTTTTTGAAATGCCAACTTTTTTATTATTAGCTGTACAGTCAACTTAATATTTTTTATTTGTACTACTAATTATCCTAAGTTACCACGTTGCGGTTCCAAAACGACTATAATTTCACGCTGTATAATCAAAGAGTGTGAGTTATATTTTACCGAAAAGGGTAGGTAAGTTCATTAAAAAAAACTGTTAACCATTCACAAACCATAACAAAACCTTTGTGAGCACACTTGCTCCCAAGTTAAGAAAAGAGTAGGACCACAAATACTGCCCTGTGGAACCCCATGGGTAAAGGCTAGGTCCATACATTTTTTTTGTGAATTAAATCCAATTGAATATATCTGATACTAGATTAGCGTAGGGTGGCTGCTGACAATAGTGTTGAAAGCCAAATAATTACGTTTTTACATCACGACTTTAGTAAGATGTGGTTACGTAGAATTAATCGAAAATAAATACAAAAAAAAAGGGTGTTCAATGACAAGATTTCATAAGTCAAGACTTTACGAAAACTTTATTTTGATTAAAAACAGGTAATATAAAAACAGTCGGTGGAATATTTTAAATACCTATAAAATCAAAAATATCTGTTTTGCTTAGCCGTGTGTACAACCTTGGCGCCGCAGCCTTATAAGGCTAAGGCTCCTAAAACTTATACGATGCCACTTTGTCGTCGACAGAGTCAATTGCAGACGTCGACTTTATCGGAGCTAGTCGGCGACACGTGGGCGGGTGCTACTGATAGTGTTTGGTAGTAGCTGTCGACATGTCGACGGCTAGCACCGACTAGTGCCGACAAATAAGCCGCAAACATACCGACGGCGACGATTAGCCCTACGGCAACGTGCCGTTTGTTTCTGAGGCCTAAAAGATCATGCTACGCCTAGAGGTAAATAAAACAACAATTCTGTATTAGTTTAATAATAATTCATTTTAAGACAGATGGCTTACATTAAGTTGCTAATGACATTGCAAATCATAGACAGAATTTAGTTACAAATTAGTATTTCTTATTTGTAGGATAATTAAGATTATATTAAGCAGGTACATTATTTTCTGTATTGCTTTTTTCACTTACTGCGTCCGCAGTATCAACTGGATTTTCTCCATTTTCCCCAGTTTTGATTTTCTTGTCACTCTTTCTAAATTTATCGTACCTGAAAATTAATATTTTAATAAGTTAAGTTTTCTAAAAGCCTTTTAGTTAGGAGATTGTTAGACATGGTTTTCACCAATATTCCTTAAATTAAAGACCATCTAAACAAAATTAGGTGATCCCTAACAATAATTTCATTTTTAACAAACTAGGAAGACATTATAGACTAATACACAAAAAAATAATTTTACCGACGCTTATCGAAATAAAAAACATATTGAAGATACATCTTCCTATGTACCTTTCAAATTATGCATTTAGTCTGAAAAAACTGATAGTATATCAGAAAATAAATTCGTTTTTTTTTTAATTAAAGCATCAAGTTCAAAGACTTGTTGTAATCAGAAGCTCACCTTCCAAGAGTACTACGATTTTGGCACAGTTTAAAAGCAGTCTTCAACTCAAGACCCTTATGCCTTCTGTTGGAAGATCCTAACGAGTTGGATTTTCTAACTCTATCAAGCTTTATCAATCTCAATTAGACCATGACTAATAGAAACTGGAACAGACATGCGAACATGTTTGGAAGCGTAGCATTTAGACTATCTCAAACAGCCGTCAGTAAGAAGTAAATGGAGACTTCGCAATCTGACATCAAGGTCAATGATACTGTGACGATCAATGACGCGAACTTACCTCCCGGGAAATGGGCACTAAGCCGCGTTGTCATAGTCACATTAAAAAAAGAATAGACAAACGAGCATCCTATCTTTAAGTTATCAGTGCTCCCTGTTCGTGATAGGGTCAATAAACAAGAATCTAATTTCGACCAAGCGGAGGATGATAACCTCAGCAGAGGACTAAAAATGCGATCAAATTACAGTTTTAAAGTAAAACCAATGTTTATATTTTGACAAGGACTGATAGAGACAAGTGGAAGCTCATAACATACTACGACATGGATCCATACTGGCAAAGGACCACAGCATGCAGCAAATAACTATGTATATCAATTATGAAACAGATTCAAGGGAACATCACACTGTAACGTTATTAAATTTATGTACGATGGTAGCACGAGTAGTCGGAACTGGAGAACTATAACCACCTGTGCTGAGTCAGCATTCCAGCTCACGTCAAGCGCGACCGAAGCGCCGGCGCAAGCGAAGCCTTACCAACGGTTTCGGGAATCTAGTGAAGTCTGTTCGGTGTACTTGATAAAAGATTTTCCGAACAATATAAACAAGACATTCCATTAATACGAAACAATGAGAATCATTTGGTTTCAATTATGAAAAATCAGAAATCAGTCCTTGAGGTGCAGCCCTCCATTATACTCTGTCAATATTTTGAAGAGGAACGAAAACTCAATCGACAAGAAGTAGTACAAGATGCTGAATCTCTTATCAATCAAATTAAATAAATTGGAGAACATGTTGGTGAATGAGACTGAAAGAAATAATCATGATTGATTTCAGTATAAGATCAATATCTACAACGATCATCTTAAGACATTTAATAACTGTCCAATAAAGTTTATTAGACACAATCAATACTGGATGTTTATCTTGGAAGACACAATTTTCATTTGTTATCGCCGGAGCAAAGTGAAAGACACGCTGAACACCATTTCTAGTCATCTTCAGAAGCATTACAAGCCAATTTCAGAATCATTAGATATCAGTCGAGACCCATTATTGTGAGAAAGAAAATTGATCCTGTCTAGAATTTTTAATGAGTCCCGACTGTTAAAACCGGTATTTTTCTTACTATCACTTTTGACCATTTCTATGAAACGATGCCCCCATAAAATATCGTTTTCTGTATAACTCGTCCTTGCTTGCACTTGCTGCCCAGTCGATTCAATTACTCCTTCAAAAACCGCCAAAATTTCAAATTTACCAATCAACAAATCTGCAGCAGAAATATTATACAAAGGACTTTTCTCATCTATAATGTGTATAACAGAGACAGGCCATAAGAAAAACGTTGATTCACAGCCATCCATTTCGACATCCAACATACTCTGTTCATAATCCTCATCATTATCATCACCAAGTTTCAAAACATACACGGAAGCTTTGATGTTTAATATCCTAGATTTTCTCATATCTCCTACTCTAAATATCATACACAGTTTCCCATCTCTCAACGTAACTACTACCGGTTTTCTTTTCAGTTTTTATTTGAAGTTCATTTTAGGCTAAGTAATAACTAAGCTGATCAATCGATCTGCAAGGTTAAGCTAGTCGCAGTCAGTCTGTGGATAGGTGACCATTCCTAACATCTAGAGCCCGCCCTGCCTCGGAGAGCACGTAAAGCCGACGGTTACGGTTGTTATACGAACACCTATGACAATCGTTAGTGGTAGTCAGAAGCCCAAAAAGCCTGATGAGATCCAGTCTATCCTCAGGGTACCGGTATTACCCAAAAATTGGGTTGCGGAGGTCTGATGGCAGTCGCTTCGTGTAAAATACTGATATTTAGCCGCATCTGGTTAGACTGGAAGCCGACCCCAGATTCGTTGGGAAAAGGCTCGGAGAAAGAATAATTAAAGTTCATTTTATACAGTTTTATTTTTCAGTCGTTTCTTATTTTTTAAATTTACTTGATTTTTGATAATTATTCTTTAATAAAGCCGTGACAGAGTTTTTATATAATTATATTTAAAAAAAACTATACTTATAATAAAATGATATAAGAAAAAAATTATAAAAGAGGTAAAGGTAATGAGAATGGATTTAAAGTTGGTTAGTACCAACTTTAAATCGTTATAGTTTCCAAATGGTCATTCGAAATGAAAAATAAAAACATGATTTTCAAATACCAATTCAATGAGACCTCACATAACAGTTCGTCAAATTTCATTGTTTTCTTTTTCACAATATGGCGTCTAGTTGTCGCCATATTGAATTTTGCGTTTACTGTTGTACAGTCTTTAGATTAAGGCAAATCGATTGACGTAAGAATTATCAAACTCGGTCCACGCGGTTGGTCCAAGTTCCACAAAAGAACAACATTAGATACGTCATATACCCTATTCCAATCGGTCGTGAAAACTTTGTAAACAACTACTAGCTTACGGAATTTGAATGAAATTTCATACACACATAGTATGTGACCGGGAATAACAAATAGGATATATTTTACCCCAGAAAAATGTGGGAATATCCCAAACATCCCGAAAAACTAACATCTTACGGGATTTGAATGAAATTTCATACACACATAGTATGTGACCGGGATAAACAAACAGGATATATTTTACCACAGAAAAATGTGGGAATATCCCGGAAATCCCCAAAAACTAATAGCTTACGGGATTTGAATGAAATTTCATACACACATAGTATGTGACCGGGAATAACAAATAGGTTATATTTTACCCCAGAAAATGTGGGAATATCACGGAAATCCCGAACAACTAATATCTTACGGGATTTGAATGAAATTTCATACACACAGAATGTGACCGGGAATAACAAATAGCATATATTTTACCCCAGAAAAATGTGGGAATATACCGGAAATCCCAGAGAAACGAATATAGGTGAACTACTTACGGGATTTGCACGAAATTTCATACAGACACAGTATGTGACCGGCAATAACAAATAGAATACATTTTACCCCAAAATTTTGTGGGAATTCCCAGAAAACTTATGTAGGAGACCTACTTACGGGATTTGAATGAAATGTTGGTACACTAATAGTTTGTGATTGGCGCTGGCATATTGAATATTTTTTTTCTCGGAACAAAGCGGGAATTTCCCTAACATTGACTACTTCTTATCCCATGAATACAACCTGACAACAATTGTGTTACTAAGTCTAGGCGTACGAAGACGCGGGTAAAAGCTAGTACAATATATATTCTCGTATCGTCTTTTATCGGATCCGTACAAACCCGACGAACAATAGTTTCTCAATCGTTTGCAATATAGTGACACAAATTCAACATCGTATGCCTACCTTCCAAGGTCCTCCTCATCGTCACTGCCTTCATTGCCCTGAGGATCTACTTCTCGCAGCAATTCTCCAATGTCTTTGTCGACATCTGCCCATAATTTATCTTCGCTGCCTGAAACGTGAAATGTTATAATTGTCATTCGACAGTTTCTTGGTGTGCTTTTTCTCGACATATTATTGGTGTCAAATGAACTTTTTTAAGATAGTTTTTAGTTGACATGGTTTTAAAATCGTTCTACATGACCAAACAATATGCAATACAAAGCGCAGCCCCCTGATCCGGGTGGTCTTAGTTTCGTGTGTGAGCGTGCGCCGTCCATATCGAATGTATTAGGTACCTACTTACCGCTTCTGTGCAAGACTCATGTCATTATTAGTACCTTGCACCCGTACGAAGCCGGGTGTGACTGTAATAGTAACATCATAACAACAAATTTTGTTTCAGGGCTTTTTTCAAAACATATTATTTAAGTATGCGTGTTTTTGCGTACCCCTGCGTTTCGCAATGACCAATGAATGACAATTGGTTTACTTATCTAATGTTCTTTTTGCTACTGCGTAGAGTTGTTTACATTTAGAGCAATTCATTACTTTGATATGAAAGTAAAATCTGACAGAATTATCAAGTCCTTAAAAAGTTTTTAGAATTGAGAGGTTATTGCTGTTTTACAAGGTACCCTATATACACGGTTACCTACTGGTGATTAGAGTCATTCTTGCAAGGTGTTAAGAGAGACCCAAATCAAACAAAAATTTACTAGAAATTAGGTGTCTGACTTTGGACACTAAGGTATTTTTTAATTATATTTATTTTTGTGATGTGTATACTTGAAAAACAGGACTGATGTTAACTCCTTTTAATACGTCATGTTGGACTAAAAGGTCAAAAATGGAGATTTATTCTTAGATTCAGTTTACTTTTATTTAGTATGATGTCCCATGACTCTGGAATTTGGACTATTCTAACTCTATATGTACTGCTTATTTTGAAAGGCTGATGATTGTATGACACGAGACAAAGGGATTTCTTACCTATGGGTAACTAATACTCTAATACCATGTTCGAATTATAACATGTCACGTCATTTCTACTGTACTGTTTGCTTACAGTATAGTAAGTTACAAGCAAAATATGTAAATAAAATGTAAATTTGCATGCCATGCTACGGTCTCTACCGTAGCATGGCATGCAAATTTACATACACGAAAAACAAAGTATTCTTATACACTCTTGTATAAGAATACTTTAACAGTTTGTAACACCTGCCTTTTGTACCTACTTTCGCTGCAAATAAATATATCTATTCTATTCTTTTCATCGACAGTCTGACATTTGATATGTATGTTGTCACTATGTATACCTAAATAAATTACCTGACCGAAATGCATTTTTTAAAATGCTATAATGAAGCAATTTTTAATTAGTATTAGTATAGTTATTTACTAAATAATAGGGGTTAAAGTATGAAATTGCCGTTATATTGTAATAGGTACTTCGAATTGACATATTGGATCGAATTGTGACATGTGATGAAATGGATTTTATAGGATAACCGTAAGCGAAAAATGCAATGGCTGACCCCAGGTCAAACGCCGCTAAAGTGTCCTCAAGTAAAGCTTACCAATAAAAAGGTAATGGTAACTGTTTGGTGGTCTCAGCATGGTGTTATTCACTATAGCTTTCTCCGATCTGGTCAAGCAATAACGGTAGATGTCTACTGTGCCGAACTCCGAACAATAATAGCAAAACTAGCAGTGAAACAACCCCGAGTCATGAATCGATCTTCATCATTATTGCTCCATGATAACGCGAGAGCTCATACAGCACGACAAACCGTTTTAACTCTACAGGAACTGCAATTAGAAACCATTCGTCACCCTCCGTATTCGCCAGACCTTGCTCCAACTGATTACCATTTTTTTCGTGGTTTGGACAATTTACTATATTTGAGTCTTTGGACAGTTTTCTTCCCAGGAGGCAGTACAAAATGCTTTCACATAGTTTGTCGAATCTAGATCACCAGAGTTATATCGCAAAGGCATAAATGACTTTCCTATTACATGGCAGCAATGTATAGATAAAAATGGTAATTATTTTGATTAAATAAATATGTTAAACAAAAAAAAACTAATTTAAATTTTTCATTACAAATCGGCAATTTCATACTTTAACCGCTAATACTTTCACTAAATAGATGAAAAACATGAAGTAAAAATAGGTGGGCGACTAAACAATTTATTTAATATTTATCTTGTATTGAATAATTAAACATAATTGTATTGAAAATGTCAAGCACCGGCAACACTGATCGTAACATTCGTGACGTTTGGCTCACCAATGTGGGAAGATAATACATGGCGTAAACTTATTATTCCAAAATGACTAGTACTATAGTCACTAGGATTACGATTTTGTTTATTATGTTTCATCGATAGCCCGTAGATATTATAATATTTAAATGTCTGCTATAAACTTAAAATAAATGCAATAACAACAAGGGAAATTGACTGCATTTCGCACAGATCAAATAGTCAAGTTATTCAATGTGAATATCCATTATCCGGCCAAACAGTATCTGATTCAACTCTAGTTTTTATAATGTAAATTACAACATCTTTTTCTATTTATTTAAAAAATCCATTTTACTATTAAGCGGAAAAAGAACGATACATGAAAAAGTTACGTTTTATAATAGAAGGGTACTCACCGGATGCAGCTGAGTTATCAGCACCATTATCCAGTTTCTTTTTATTCTCTTCAGGAGGCTCAGATTTTTCACATATATTTTTGTCACCAGGGTCTGCAGAAGCGGCTTCTTTTTCTTCTTCTGAGAAACAAAACAACAATGATTATTTAAGGGTGGCTAATGAAGTCAAGTATAATATGATTCATCAATATTGTTGAAAATATAACAGTGAACTAAAAATGCTATCACCCATTTTCAATTTTTGCCGATTACTTTAAATTTTTTAGGGTTGTCAAAAGTCTACTACATAGAAAAATATTTTTTAGCTTATTTTTAGTAAATGATAAATTATATTTATTTCTGTAAATAGATCTTTTATAGACACTTTTACAAGTCAATATTTTACATATTTTTTTAAGCTAAGATGGCTTCGGTATTTCCTAGCTCGTCACCTCTGAAAAGAAACGCAGAAACAAACTCAGAGAATCATAGTCTCTTTTAAACTCCAGACATTGTATAGTAACAAATATGTGTCTTACAATGTAGGGCAAAGTCTGAAATAGCCTTTTGAAGAAAGAGTCATAGCGGCTTTGAGTAGACCAGTCCCAACTGACGGCACGCATGCATCAGTCATTGTGTAGCTCAACCATAATTTAGGGAGCTGAACAACCCGTCGCACGACGATACCAGATCAGAGGAACATTTGCGTAGGTCACATAAAAAAGGCTCAAAGCCATCAGACTGTTCAAAGCTGAGTATGTATATTTAGCCTACAAAGTACTCACATTTACATTTTATTAACTTATTAAATAATAAGAAAAAAATAATAATCACAGTAACGATTTCAGTAATATCTGTTACACTTACATGAGAGCAATGCAGTTTGATGTGTACTATTAAATTAATAGTCTACTAAAAAGAAAAATAAATAAATAATAATAAATAAAGAGATTGTCATTGACAGTAAGAGCTGACCAGCCCTGACAGACGGCACCCGTTCACGAGTATGACGACGCGTATCGGCGTCGTTCGACTCGACCATGTTGCAGGGAATAAAACGACCCGACACGCAACGCCACCATCAGCAGGACATTTTAGTGAGCATGACAAGCTCAGACCGCTAGGCAACTGAAGGGCATAATGTAATTTTAAGTTATTATAATGCATATCAATATATGCAACATCAATGTCTGCACAGTAGGCACATTGCAATATTAATTTGAATGAAATTTAAATTTATGACATAATTATAAATTTTAATTTGATTGTTCGCAAGCTTAAGAATTAATAATCACCATTAAATATTAAATGAATTAGATAAATATGCTAGTATATAAAAGGAAAATGTGATTTTAAATTGTTAACTAATTTATTTTGATTGCGTTTTATTTCGAAATGAAAAATGGCCCTCTATAATAACCTTTTCTATTATTTTTTTACCTTTAGTTTAGTACCTAACCAAATGGAGTATAGTTATAGTCTAAAACTAGGTGTAACCGCAATTCGGTCTTTTAGCCGTAACACATACATCATAACAATTGTATAATTTCGGAAACATTGGCTATTTTGGACCAACCGCGAATTGGTCATTTTTTTTAACATTGGACCAATGGTTATAGGACCCATCGCGTCTCAATGGATATAATACTTGAACACTTTTTTGTAAATAAATATAATACATAATAAACACCTAGCTAAACACAATATGTTATTCACATAAATATTTGTGTCCTGTGGGAATCGAACCCACGCACGACCTTCATGATCAGCACTCCAAAACTCGAACTAATAGAGCACAGACGAGCTATTTGTTACCATCAGTCGCAACCAGAACACCCTGCACTGCGTTTCCTTTACATTTTTCATAGGTCGGGTTATGTATTTATACTAGAGATGCGCCGAGTACTGATTTGATATTGACCGACCTCTGTGGTATAGCGGTTCGAGTGCCGGACTGCTGATCATGGGGTCGTGGGTTCGATTCCCACAGGACACAAATATTTGTGTGGATAAAACATGAGTATTTGTGTTTGTCTGGGTGTTTCTTATGTATTATACGTATGTATTTACAAAAAAAAAAAAGTATATAAGTATTATATCCATTGTCTAGTACCCATAGTACAAGCTCTGCTTAGTTTGGGACTAGATGGTGTTGTGTAAAATGTCCCAATAATATTATTATAAATATTATTATTATTATTTTACCGAGTAACCGAGTACGAAGTATTACTCAGTTTAATGTTTGCCGGACCGAGTACTCGGCCGAGTCACTCTGTGCAATACAAACGCTTTGCGGTGCGAAAACAAGTTTATACAGGTTCGGGACGCGAACCCGCCAAGCGTGCTGTGACCCCTCCCTCTGCCTCATTTTTAGAGTCCATAAGTAGAAGTAACGCTACAGATAGTGAAGACAGCAGTGACGAAAACAAGTTGAATCATAATCGTAGCAGAATAGAACAATCCCAAGATGCTCATGCAAGTTTTTGGAGTTGCTTCGAAGAACTAGCTTCAACTAAGCCACCGGAGCGCAATGATCCTAAAAGCCCCATCGCTCTAGAATTAGACCGATATGTAAACGAAGGTTTGTTGCCACGAGATCAGAGTCCTTTCATGTGGTGGGCAGGACATAAAACAAGATATCCACTAATGGCATATCTAGCACGAGTATTTTTGTGTGCACCTGCGAGCACTGTGTACAGCGAGCGTCTATTTTCTGAAGCTGGCAATGTGTATGAAGAAAAACGGAATAAACTGTTACCAGAACGCGCAGAGAGCCTTGTATTCCTGCATCATAACTTGCCGTTGCTAAATTTCAAATATTAATATAATTAATTGTTTCTTTTTGATATACTTACCTGTATTTTTTAATAAATAAATGTTCCTTATTAGACTAATAAACAAGTTTGTTTTCACTAAATTTCTTAGACAGAGTACTCATCACTTGAACAGAGTTATTCGGCCGAGTACGAGTATAAAAAATACACCGAATATGCCGAGTACCGAGTACTAACCGAGTACTCGGCTCATCTCTAAATAAACCTCCGTATTGATTTACGTATAAATTCTTAAGTTTAAGGCTTTTAAGCCGATTAACAATTATAAGTCTAAGAATTATGTGCAGTGGGCACATAAATCATTGTTTTTAGTTTAATTTGAATTTCGGGCCTAACCACACTTTAGTAGCTGGCCGTTATGAATTGCTAGACGCCCACCACCACCAGCTACCTCAGTCCCGACTTCCGAGGACGCTCCCGTGGTAGCAGGACGTGCCTATAGTTCGCGCGGTTGTCACAGACCAGAGCAGGCATTACAATGTGACGTTTTATGTAAGTATTTGTTGGTAATGTTTTTGGAAATTGATTGTTATTTTTGTGCTTAAATATATGTAATATTTGTTACATTTTTTTGGTTTTAAAACTAGACGTTTTATACTAGGCGCGGCTGAAGAAGATGACGTAATTCTCAACCCAAGTGGAGTTGAGTCCGATCACGTAAGTCAGGGAAGCGAGGCGTCTGATTAAAGGCTGAAATCAATTATTTGGGAGAGGCTGTTGCGGAAGGAAGTTCTTCAGATTCTGAAATGAACGTGTCGGTGTCTACACTAGCTTCATTGTCGTCAAGGAGAGCTTACTAAGGTAAAGATGGAACTATATTATTATGGCATAAAACCCTCGTCGATCTAACGTACACAGATGAATTGTAAATATAATATCACCAAGAGTCAATAAAGCCTCAAGCTAGAGATGCAAGGACTCCTTTAGAATGTTTCGGACTCTTCATCAACGAGCCTATGTTTTTAGAATTGTTTTTTTTTAAACACTACCTAAGTTTACTTTGAAAAATAAATAATAAAAGTTGTTGATTGATTTTATATTATTTTCTAATATACACCCCTAGTAAAAACATTAGTACGTTATAATATTTGAGAAATTACAAGTTAAAAATCCGGGTCTGACAGATCAACCAGGCATACCGTGTGACTTTTTGCCTTCATGCATACCGACGATTAAGCACAAGAAGTACATACATACCCTTTTGTTGATGTAGTTGACGATGAATTCGCTCAGCATGTTTGCGAAGAGTGCGAGTGTCACGATGCTGTACATAGCGGCCCAAATGTATGCGTAAGCGACAATGACGGCGCAGTGCTTCACTTTCCTCCATGCCACCTGCTTCAACCCTCGGCAAGTACACGCGGCAGAGTTCACACCACCATACCTAGTCAACATCCAATAGTTTTCAAAGTATATAAGATGATCAAACAAATGAACTAGCGGTATGTTTAAAACGGTAGGCTAGTAAGTTTCTTGATTGTGACCTAATTTGACGCTAAAGGAATTCATTTGATGTATGTATGAATCTTAATATAACATACCACCATGCCTGTATTCCTCTAAGGGTTAAGCAAAAATGTACAGACGCCAGCAGTTCAAGCTATCCAAAACATCACAATTGAAATTGAGCCTTATTATTTTGTTTTAAAGTTGAAAATCTATCAAATAAATTTGACAGATTGGAGTAGCTTGATGTGCTTGGCCTCTGTACCTAATGTACATCCACAATTCGCTTAAATATTGAACCTGCCACTTCATATCGGCACCAACATATGATTGACTGGAGAGAAACTGTCTAAGGCATTAAGTCCCCCAATGTCCATTTTATATGGTAAAAGGTAAAAAAAAAGGCAGACAAATTTAGGTCATAAATTAAAGTACAGTTGTTACAATTCAGGTATGCGGTTGGCCTTTGGATTGGTTCAACATGTACAAGTACAGTGTGACACAGTGAGCGTGCCTGGCGGAGTCGGAGGCGATGAGCGGTCAGTCGCGAGCGGACGGCCGCTCATTCACTTGTCCTCATTACTGCTGCGACGCTGACAGCCACGAAGCACTGTTAGCATGTCAATTCCCGGTATACAGCGCAAAGTTATTCAGAGCGAGGTAAGGTTATGTTTTGTAGTATGCTGAAATGAAATGTTTTTGTGCAAAACATAATCATACTTATGTTATAAATGTGAAAGTTTGGATGTTTGTTTGTTTATTTGTTACTCAATCACGCAAAAACGGCTGGACCGATTTGCATGAAATTTGGTACCCCAATATTAAGTGACCGGGAATAAAGTATAGGCTACTTTTTATCGCGGAAAAATGTCGGAATATCCCGGAAATCCCGAAAAACGGATACAGGAGAACTACTTACGGGATTTGCATGAAATTTCATACACACTTAGTATGTGACCGGGAATAACACATAGGATATAGTTATTTAGAAAAGGAAAAATACGACCGCGGGCAGGATTCGAACCTGCGTCTTCTGGTTAGGTACACCAGACGCTATGACCACTAAGCCACCGCGATACCTACCCGTCATGTCGAATTTTTCCTTCACATACTGAATTTACGTCTTTATGGTGACGTCAGTAACACCTATTGAAATGCAAGTTTTTTGCTTTTCAACCGACACAACTTACTTTACAGTTAGTTTAATGTCGAACGATGCCACCTTACCTTCTATCTTTTTGTATATTTTTGGCATTTTCCATGCTAAGATTTTAAAGTTATTTAGAAAAGGAAAAATACGACCGCGGGCAGGATTCGAACCTGCGTCTTCTGGTTAGGTACACCAGACGCTATGACCACTAAGCCACCGCGATACCTACCCGTCATGTCGAATTTTTCCTTCACATACTGAATTTACGTCTTTATGGTGACGTCAGTAACACCTATTGAAATGCAAGTTTTTGCTTTTCAACCGACACAACTTACTTTACAGTTAGTTTAATGTCGAACGATGCCACCTTACCTTCTATCTTTTTGTATATTTTTGGCATTTTCCATGCTAAGATTTTAAAGTTATTTAGAAAAGGAAAAATACGTACGTATTTTTCCTTTTCTATATTTCAATAGGTGTTACTGACGTCACCATAAAGACGTAAATTCAGTATGTGAAGGAAAAATTCGACATGACGGGTAGGTATCGCGGTGGCTTAGTGGTCATAGCGTCTGGTGTACCTAACCAGAAGACGCAGGTTCGAATCCTGCCAGCGGTCGTATTTTTCCTTTTCTAAATAACTTTAAAATCTTAGCATGGAAAATGCCAAAAATATACAAAAACATAGGATATATTTTACCCCAGAAAAATGTGGGTATATCCCGGAAATCCCGAAAAACGAATATCTTACGGGATTCGAATGAAATGTCATACACACATAGTAGTGACCGGGAATAACAAATAGGATATATTTTACGACAGAAAAATTTGGGAATATCACGGAAATCCCGGAAAAACGAATATGGAGAACTACTTACGGGATTTGAATGAAATTTCATACAGATACAGTATGTGACCGGGAATAACAAATTGGATACATTTTACCCCAAAATTATGTGGGAATTCCAAGAAAACTTATGTAGGAGTCCTACTTACGGGATTTAAATGATATGTTGGTACACTAATAGTTTGTGATTGGCGCTGGCATATTGAATACTTCTTTTCTCGGAACAAAGCGGGAATTTCCCTAACACTTCTTATCCCATGAATACAATCCGACATCAATTATGTTACTAAGTCTAGGCGTACGAAGTCGCGGGTAAAAGCTAGTATTTTATGTTACTCTTTTTTATACGTAGGGACGAGCAATTATCGCCAAAGTGTTCCATTTTCTCCCAGAAGAATATTCTTGCATGAAGACGAACAATTATGAAAATTATGATTTGAGTCCCTTGGCTAATATAACAAAACGTACCGCCGAAACGATACAACACGGTCAGTGAAGGCACTGTAACAACAATTTTGAAAGAAGAAAAACAGTTGCCGTCAACTTTACAAGTTCACTTCACGCATGAAATAACGTCGTAAAAGTCATTCGATAATCTTAACCTCGAAGCGATTCGAACTATAATTCAAAATTATCATATCGAGCACTAAGAAATTCCGACTTTGGCAAAATTTCAAGTGTGTTTTGAGACAGAGAATACGCTTTGATGGATTAAGCACATTTTTAATAACGTCATTTTAAAAATAATTGAGTACAGGGTCTTGATTTATTATAGTGCATGCAGGTAACAATAACAACTATGGCTTTATTCTAAATGCCTCATTGGTATACAAAGCAGCATCCACAACCGGGACTATCACTCGAATATCATCATCCACCCATATACTGTCCCACTGCTGGGCACGGGCCTCCTCTCATATTGAGAGGGATTAGACTTTAGTCCACCACGCTGGCCTAGTGCGAGTTGGCAGACTTCACAAACCGTCGAGAAAAATCCCTAAGGTATGCATGTTTCCTCACGATGTTTTCCTTCACCGTTTAAAGTGAGTTATAATTAATTATTAATACGCACGTTAAGTCGAAAAGTCAAGGTGCGTGCCTTGGATTCAAACTCGAGGCCTTCGACTTGGCAGTCCAGGACTATAGCCTAATCCCACTCGAATATGAATTTCGCTAATTATGGCAAAATGGCTAAAATAGAAACTTTAAAAAATATTTTTTAATACAGTTGCTCAAAAAGTGGCGTATTGCAGGGACGTATAGCATTCGGGATGTTGGCTATAACACACTCGAGCTTTTCCTTTACCTTTTCCGTGCGTTCTCTTTCCCAACTGTCAAAATAATGTATATTAAAAAGAAAAAACCAACCACGAAGTTTTTACTAAAAAAAATCATAGAAGTTTTTATGATTCATGCAAATATTTCTAAAAAGAAGCTACTAATTTGTTTCAATATCAGATTTAATGATTTGATTCAATGAGTTAGGTTAGGTTAGGTTTCATTTCATTTCATCTCTTTAAATTTCATTTTCATTTCATATCAATAAAAAAAAATTACTGAAGACTTGGCTGTATGGGCATAGTTCCCTTTGCCTACCCATAATGGGTGAAGAAAACTAAAAAAAATCTCTGCTTATATTCTTTTCGGTTGGCGCCAATTTCCAAAAATGTTCTTTGCGAGTTAAATGATTAGTTAGTTGAGTTTATTGTGTTTTTATTATTTTATTAAATTGCTTCATTTTTTCGCAACTGTATTAAAAGTAGTTGTTCAGTACACGCTTCGGCTGCGCCTCGGCTCTGGTAGACATTTGTCGGAACTCTTTGCAATGACAGGCTTTCCGCACTCGTAATGAAATATACTATTTAAAACTTAGTTTGCTAACCGTAATCGCGACCGCGTGTACGCACACATGAACACGTATACAGATACGTCTTTACGAAGGGCCCGATTGAAACCTTAAACAGATCATATTTGCCTTCATACCTCCATCTTTTTAATGTGTTCACTGCCAATGTTAATTTCTACTTTAGGTTTTTTCGGTGAAGATTCGTCCTTCTTTTCGCCACCAGAATCGTCATCTTCGACTTCTACAACAAATTCGATATGCTTATTATATAGACACTTACGTAGGACATTTTTATGTTGTATGTTCTTTATATCGAACTTACCATCAACATCACCCACTGAGTCAAGAGTCATAAAATTGTCCAAGTCCACATCCATACCTTCGTCGCCGCTTGCTTCAGCCTTGGGGCTTACACGGCGAGCTGATTGGCTAGCCTTTCTCTGAATCATAAACAGTTAATAGTACATACATACAACATCATTGCATATGAATTAAAATAATAACTCCCTTGGTGCAGTCACGAGGAAATAAATATTTTCATTTTATCAATTTAAAATTGTGTTTATTTATTTTATTAAGATGACAAACAAGCATACGGGCTGCTTGATGGTAAGAGGCCACTGTAGCCTATAGACGCTCGCTCTATATAGTTATATAGTGCGAGTATTTTAATATACTTAACATAGGTACTACATTATAATAGAATACGGAATAGGATAGTACAGAAAATCCTCATGGGTTGTCCCGCCACCTCTGCCTTCCGCGGCCTCGGTGGGGTCGCAGCCGCAGGACTGCGGACACGGTGGAGCGGAAGGAAGGGCAGAGGGAGAGGTATGTCGGTATTACGATACGCCGCTTTACCTACTATTTAATTGGGGTTTTAGACATTTGCAGAAAAGATTAAAAAATATGGTTTTTAAAACTCAATTATTAAATTTAACTTGTACTTTTATAAATAAATATCGACGTTTCTCGTTTACTTTGCGAAATCTATCATAAATATGCATTATTATATTTTTTCTTATAAGTTGGAAAATATAATAAATTGAGGTGTTTGTTTGATTTTCGTTTGCCTTGTAGGTCTATCCCAGATGATGGGCATGGCAAATTCATAGATTACCTTGTTAGTGACAACACATACATATAGACCAATATACTTTCCATAGATTAGCTAACTAATTTAAGGTTTTAGTAAATTTAAAACAATAAAAAGACAGTTAAAGTTACCTTAAGATGTTCTAAAGAACAAATGTGATGTTCGTATATCATAGGTGAGCGGAAGGTAAGGCGACAGATCTGACAGAAGGGCATAAGGAAGCGCTTCATGGCCCGGTGCGTGTCGGTGAGGTTGTGGGCGTGGCGCGTGGTGCGGTGGTTGAGGCGGCACACGGGGCAGAACGTGGTGCGAGCCGCCAGCTGCGCGCCCGCCGTCGCCTCCAGCTCCCGCTGAGCGCCGCGCTGCGCCACGCGCATGCGCAGCAGCTGCGCCTTGTGCCGCCGCGCCACCGCGCTCATCGCTGCGCGGTGCTTGCTCGATACCAGGTGCTTCACGTACGCCTAAGTTCAACAAACCATTATATTTCTGTTTCCCGTCTAAGCGGCTAAAATCGCAAATTAGTTCTTTAGAAATTATTTCAGACAAACTCACTGCAAAAGTAGCACATTTCTCTTTACAGTGCACACACGCTAGGTGCACATAAGGCCGTGGGCGGGGGGGAGCGGTGTCCGATGCGGCATCTGGTTCTTTATCCGTATCTTCGCCACCTTCTACTTGTTCGCCGTCCGACACTTCTGGAGCAGCCTATATTTAATAAAATTATATTTTTATAGGTATTATAATTAGTATGACGGCAATTAATAGATCCAGTGGTAGATTCTTATCGGACGTATTTTTACAATGTACCTAATGTGGCGGCCTCAACAGCGCCCAAACGCCGGAATCTGTGCAACCTTTTCTTGAATATTATCTACTATTTATAAAGTTCAATTGATTTATTTATTTATTTAGTGCATGGAGAACTTGCAGCTAACAAAAGTATACTAATATAAAGGAAAACCATAGTCTTCAGAAAGCCAATTACAAATTCTCACGTATAGACTTAGAATAATGACTTTAAGGTGTGAGTACAAAAACAAACAAACAAAAAACATCACATCACCTTAATTAAAGAAAAATGCATTACCTAGATGCATGGCATACAATTATATGGCTGAAATAAGGAAAAGGAATTTCAAGATAATTATTTAAATTTACCTTTGGAGATTTAATTTTTGACTCCTTTTTTTCTTCAGGAACTTCTTCCTTCTCTTCAGCATCCCAATCCTCTTCCGTTGACGATGCATCCTCCTTAGACTTGACAGAGCTGCTTTTTGATAATTAAAAATAAATAAATAAAAGTACAAGGAAAAAAATGATCCAAATACATTGAAAATAATCACATTACGCATTTTCTCTTAATGAACTTCAACCAGATTTATTATCCAAATTCCATGAATCATTTATTCTACTTTTATTGTAACGTAAAACCGCTGTGCCATCTCAGTAGCTTTCTTTTCTACAATTCTTATAACATCTCTTGGGTGGGTATAAATATATTATATCGATTCACCATTAGCAACCATTTACCATCAGAATATTTCAATCATGGTGTCTATTTTGGTGATTTCCTCACCCAAACGACTGGTCTTTTGTCGTTTCGTTAAAAAAAGAAAATAAATTAAGCAATGGGTACATACTCAATGTATCGAATTACCTTCGGCCCTTGAGAGATCGGAACGCACGGGTGTAACCGAGCGATCTTTCGGTGTATCGTCTAGAGGTAAATGTACCGCGAGAGCGCGGTGCGCCTCGAAAGGAAGCCCGCGAGCGCATAGTGCGGCCGCGGAAAGATCGGCGCACAGCGCGCGGACGAGTCGCGGGCCGCGCCACGTCTCGCGGCGGGCCCATTCCACTGGGCTTGCGGTAGCTTTCTCGATTTGGCGAGCGTCTCCGATCTTCGCCACCGAACGATCTCCTTTCGCTGCTGTAACTTTCTTGTCGGGCGCCATATGATCCGCCGTAATGACCGCCACCATCATGGCTACGTCTATCGCTCGAAGAGCCCTGTACACAACTCTCTTTGGTTCTTTCGACATGCTTTACATATGAAATAGAATAAAGTATTTAATGAGGATGGAAATGGTAATATTCTTCTTTCTAGCCCTCGTCAAAGTGTAAGGTACAACACTAGTCTAAAGCAGCAAACTTCTTTTTACAAAATATTGCCAAAGATTTCATGTAATTCAAATTTTCTGATTCACCATCTCATTAAATTCTATGACGTCATACAAAAATTCTTTCCTCTGTGATTGTAATCGACTGGCAGTAAAGAATGCTGATTCAAATAAATAAAAAATAAGTGTTGTTCAGCACATATTCACATTGATACTGTAACAGCAGAATATGGGTGGTCCAGATCTAAATAAGATCACGGACTGGAAGGTTAATAATTCTAATAACTATTCATTAGTCCACATATATGACACATCATACTCAAACTTGTTTCAGTTTTGAATAGTTTAAAATTATCAGTTTCCTTGTCATGTTCTTGAAGTTATAATTCACACCTGTATCATCTCAATAATATCTGCTTATCAGTAAATCATAGATTATCAAAGATCCGTAAATCCAAGAAGTAAATATTTTATTTTCTCACTGTCTCTATTATTCAAGATAACCCATACACAGTTTTTATTGCGACTAACTTCGCCAAATTATTCATAAATTACTGTTGGATGGGAATGCATCATCAAATATCTTTAACTGCCCCTCAAAATTTGATTATTGTTTCAAAACTCTGTAATAGGTTGTATGAGCATGTCGGCTATTAAGTGTACATTTTAGCAGATCTCACTATACAGTCTTTGTGACGGCCATTATTTTAGTCAACATTTTCAGATTCCTCATAATATATGTACAGCATTATACATAATGTAGATGTAAAAATATATCATAATATAGCAGTATAATTAAGAAACAAATTATTTATAACCTGCATAATATATCACATCATACTGACCTCCATTCTCAGCCTTTTTCTATCAGGTGAACCAGACCGACCACCATAATCACGATTGGAATAACTAGCAGAACCCTCCTAAAAGAAAATGTAACATAGAATGATAGGTATTTTAGACTATTCTATTGTACAGTTCAGTCGCACGAAATATGCAGAATTGTTTCTGACGTTTTCATAGAAAAATCCAATAACACTTTTCTCGGCCTGAGAATCGAACCCAGGACCTCTAGCACAGCAATCGCGTTTACGGCCACTACTCTCATAAGGCAGTTAATTTAAATATGATGACTATACAATAATATGGTGTTATTGAGCTGGTCACAAGAACTGTAATAAAACAATGTAAACCTATGCTTGCTACGGCCAGATGGGCGTCACTAGTATGGGCCTATAAATGTAGCATACATAAGAATACATATATTATATACTTATGTATGTGTCTTATTTTGGAAATATTTATATTGGACCAACCGCAAAATGGATGGAACGCGAATAGGACCAATCGCGCCTTATGGGAGTTGTACTTCATAACATGAAATCAAAGTTAAAAATAGATTTACTATTTCAACACACTTACAGATCGATATGTCTTTTTATAGGAATCTTCAATTCTATCACGACTTGAATTGTATCTACTTGCACTGCCACTTGTGTATCTTGAATCATTATTATAAGAGTAGCCACCACCACGTCCCCCGCGATTCTCATAAGAGCCCCGACTGCTACTTCCTCTGTATGATCCCCTATAACTACTCCCTCGACCACCACTGTAGCTGCCTCGACCTCCATAACCTCTTCCTCGAGATGACATCTAAGAGTTAAAATACAAAAATTACGATAAATTAATAATTAAGATACATTAATCACTCCCTTAAATGGAGAATGGAAACCTTACAAAGAAACCTGCATGTCAAAATTTTCTTGACAGTCTGGTTTGTGATCAAATACATAGGTTAATTTAATCTTTGATAAAATAAAAATGTATTTCTATTTACACTTTGACAAGTCAATGTTGTAGGCATTTTTTATGAAACATTGTGAAGTCTGCTAGCCCAAAGAAGAAGAACATATTACAACAATAGAGTACTATTTATCCTTTAAAAATGTAGTAATATCCCCGAAATTCCGAAAACCTAATATAGGAGAACTACTTACAGGATTTGAATGAAATTTTGGTACACTAATACTTTGTGTCTTTGTGACTAGCGCTGGCATAATGAATACTTCAAATCTCGTAAAAAAGCGGGAATTTCTGAAAGTACTTCTTATACCATGAAATCAATCCGTTATCAATTGTGTTACTAAGTCTACGCGTAGGTAGACTAGCTTTTATATGGATAACAAGCTTTTACTACGTAGTCGCGGGTAAAAGCTTGTTATCCATAAAAATACATTTTATGTTCATTCTCAAATCTCTTTCGATATTTAAACAAAATTTAACAATATTACATAAGCAGCATACTTTAAAGCAGCGGAATCGTTTATCCCGCTTTTTGTTTCGAATGTTGATAAACATACAACTGAAGCCGATATTTGTGATTATATTAAAACTAAAACTCAGGTTACGGTGAAGCTGGAGAAAATTAATATGAAGACAGAAAGGATTTATAATGCGTTTAAAGTATTTGTCTCAAAAAATAAATTAGACACCTTTTTGGACGATAACCTTTGGCCTGAAGGAATACGTTTTAAACGATTTGTCTTTTTTTTTAAAGAATAAGGATTCCTATAAGCCTCAGCTCCCATAACTAAACAAAACACCTACAAATTAATAATGGCTTTGAATGACAAAAGTACAATAACATTATCTACTATTAATTGTAAAGGTGTGAACAGATCGGTGGAATGTGTGAGAAACTTATGCAAGAGTGCCGACATCATCGCACTCCAAGAGACATGGATTTGGCCACATGATATAGGATTCCTAGGAAACCTAGATGACAACTTCGCGTACAACGGCAAGTCAGCCATTGACACGTCAGACGAATTGATCACAGGAAGACCATACGGCGGAGTGGCACTGCTATGGAAAAAGACAGTGTTTCCATCTGTATCAATAGTTAAGTGTTTAAGTGATCGATTAATTGCGATAAAAGTTGAATACGAAAACCGTCCTATGCTGTTGTTTTCTGTGTATATGTATTGGAAACTCGTCTCGATAAATAGTTATATGGAATAAAATATGCAATGGTCGTATTCGCATTCTTTATTTGTTTTCTTTATTTTGTAATGTTTTATTTGTTTAATTTAATTCTTTATTTGATTTTTATTGCTGTCAGATAATATATTCTTTAATCTCTAGATATAAATCACTTGGCTTACTAATTATGAGTGTTATGTACGCCGTAATTGTCATGTGCATCAGATAAAATACTACTCATATGTTTGTTTTATGATTATTTTAATGTATGTGATGTGGCTGTACTTAGTAAATAAATAAATAAATATATGATAACGGTAAGAGTGAAAACTTGATTTTATTTACACAAACACTTAGTGAGATTATAGCTATCGTTGAAAGTAGTAGTATTGAGTGTGTAATTATACTCGGGGATTTTAATGCCAACCCTGGCTCGCGGTTTTTTCGTGAACTTGTCTCTGTTTGTAATGAGCAGACATGGTTTTGCGCCGAATATGAACTTCTGCCGAAGAATACACATACGTTTGTTTGTCAGGCTAGCGGCTAGCGGCTCGCGACGTTGGCTAGATCATTGTTTGATAACAAGCGCAGCCAAAAACCTAATCACTAATGCATCAGTCACATATGGCGTTTACCAGTCTGATCATTATCCTGTTTTACTTGAATGTAATTTAATTAAAATTAATCAGAAGTTATCAGCCCGGAATTCCCTTAGTAATAAAGTGCGCTGGGGTGATAGAAATAGCGAACAAATTAATAATTATTATGAGTACTGCAATGATAAATTAAAATTAATAGATTTTCCTGATCAATGTATAAAGTGTTCTCATAAAATGTGTAATAAAGCAGATAATTTATTATCAATAAACAATTTGTATTTGGAAATAGTATCAACCCTCCAAAATGGTGCACCACAGTATACAAGTATGTCGGCAGTGATCGCATTAAGCGACACAAATATATCACAGGCTGGATCAAAAATGTCAGCGATGCTCATAGGCTCGTACATAAACGTGGTTATTGAATGGTTCACCCACACAGGGTACTATCTATGAAATGATGCGCGAATCACGAAGTACATTTAAGAGTAAATTAAAATTTGTTCAAAATAATCAACAACAAATTAAATTAGATATTTTGGCAAAAAGTCAATCGAAGAGTTTTCTAAATTTTGGAAATCCACTAAAAAATTAAATGCTAAGCCGAGTCTGGCGAGTCTAAGCAAGTGTGGCGGGTCTGAGTGAACCGAAAGATATCGCCAACCTTTTTCAAAGACATTTTACGGTTCAGTCTCACTTGAAACCAGAGCAGCAGGTGTTCGATGAAGGGGAAATGTCGGGTTCTGGTGAGTTTGATGTAATGTTTATGTCAGCTAAACAGGTTGCTACTGCTATTAAGAAAATGACAAGAGGTAAGTCGCCAGGCCACGACGGCCTCAGCATCGAGCACCTGAAGCACGCGGGGCCGCATCTGTATAGAGTTCTTGCTTTGCTTTTTAATTTATGCCTTAGTCACCGTTTTTTGCCACAGGACCTTATGCGAACAGTGGTCGTTCCTATTATAAAAAACAGGACAGGTGACGCCTCTGAAGTGTCCAATTACAGGCCTATTTCGTTGGCCACGGTAGTTGGCAAGGTTTTTGACAGTTTGCTTGATCAACAATTGGTTAAACACATTGAACTGCATGATGCGCAATTTGGCTTCAAACCCGGGCTATCCACGGAGAGTGTCATTCTGTGTCTCAAGCAAACTGTTCAATATTATACCTCACGTTCTGCTCCTTGACTAACTGTGACTGCACACTAACTGTATGCGGTTAGCGGTGGACAGCATGCGGCGACACTACACGACCATAGCCGACCGCGCGAAGTTGGAAGGCACGAATGTATGCCGTTGATATTGACTTCACACGACTGCAGCCGACTGCGTGCAGTTGATATCATGACTGTATGAAGTCGAACATACAACTGCATGCAGTTAAATATATCGACCGCTCGCAGTCGCTGCGTTGCAGTCCGTCTGATGGCAGCCTTAGTTCTTGGCTTACATGCTTGGCTACAACTGCGTGAAGTTGTGATCTGTTGTGACTGTGATCCGACTGCAAACTACTGTATGCAGTTGAATATAGCAACTGCATGCTGTTAAATATATCGACCGCGCGCAGTCGCTGCGATGCAGTCCGTCTGATGGCAGCCTAATATGCTGGTTCGAAGATTTGCACGTTGTACTGATCAAGTAAACGTTACGCTTTTTAAAGCTTTCTGCTAGTCTTTTTACACGTGCAGTCTTTGGACCTGTTTTACGCAGAGGACATACAGCGATCTGCGTGTCCAATAAATAACGCGTTCAGAATACTGTTGGGGCTGTCGTAGCGCTGTAGTACGTCTAGTATGTTTGCGGAGGCGCACACAGACGATTTTTACGCCATAATAAGAAAAATGACCGTTTCCATAGTTGGCTGCGCACCGCCACTAACAGTCTTCTGAGCGTCTTCACAGATCGGTGGGACTCCCCTCTGCTGCGCCACTGTGTAAGAATCCACACTAATTTAGGTTTTAAATGAATAATGTACCCTTATTACTTAACACTAGCTACTATGTTAATATGTTTACTAACACTATGGACTTAAGTGTCTGAAATAAAGTATTTGAATTGAAATAAGTACTTTCTTATCTTTAAAAAGCGATATACGTATGCAGGAAAAAGTTTAATATGTGGTGGGCTGTAGTCATTTCCTTGCAATTCAATATCACTGTCTGTACGTGAAATACCTACAACGAATTAGAATATCATTGTGACTGCAAAATATTTAATAATTCTTCGACTTCAACAATTTCCAGGTATATGTATAAAAATACAC
>OZ043913.1:25880196-25905949 GCA_964056405.1 Acronicta alni | reverse complement strand
GTCTCCCCGTCGAATGCCGCACTCTCCGTCACCTTCAACAAGGATGCCTCCCCTCCCAGTGCTTCAACTCAGGCCTCTAGTGTGAGGCGAAGCATTGGAGAGTGGGAAAACGGAATAGTGGCGGAATCTCAGCCCCTCCCGCCAGCTGCCGCCAAATCCCCTAAGAAGGCAGCCCCAACGATGACGGCATCACGTACACGGCGCGCAGCAACCCAGGCAGATAGCAGGGCTGTAGCGCGCCGAGCCTCCACCGAGACCGCAGGGGCGTCGCCGGAGACGAGCCAGCTGCAACCGAGCAAACCCACCGATCGGGTGACCGAGGCTCGCAACTGCCTTCTGCGCGCGAAGTCGCTCCTGGGCGACTCGCGCAACTTGAGGGCAGACTTGAAGGCCGGGATCACCCAAGCGGTGGAACGGCTGTACCAGCTGGTGAAGGAAGCGGCGGCGGCTGCCGCAAAAGAGAAAGGTGCTGAGACGGCAGGGATGGAAGCCACTAAGGCAACACCTCTGCCAGAGGCCCCCCCCAGGAGCTTTCCGGAGGTCGACTCGTTGCTCGCTTCACTAGCGGAGCATAGCGCGCTGGTGAAGGAGAGCAGCGAGAAGACGGACAAGCTGCGGCAGGTGATGGAGAGGCAGGGGGAAATACTCGAGAAGACGGCCACGTATGCGGACCTGTTACAAAAGCAGAGTGACGCCTTCGGGAGGGCAACATACGCGGGTGCCGTCGCGGTCAGCCAGACCAGGCATCAAGACCTGGAGCGGACCGGACTGCACTCCGTGGTCGTCACCTCGACAGATGACCAAGAGACCGGGGAGGAAGTCTTGGAGAGGGTCAGAAAGGTAGTAGATGCAAAGGAGGGGTGGATACAGGTGGAGAGGGTACGGAAGGCCAAAGACAGGAAGATTATTATGGGATGTAAGACAAAAGAGGACAGGCGGAGGATAAGGGAAAGGCTTGAGGCTGCGGGCGGCCACCTCGTCGTCGAGGAGGTGAAGAACAAAGACCCACTTCTGATCCTGAGGGACGTACTGAAGGTCCACAGCGATGAGGACATCCTTACGGCCGTCAGGAATCAGAATCGGGAGGTTTTTCAGGGCCTCGGAGACGACGATAATAGGGTCACAGTCCGGTACCGGAAAGGAGCGCGGAACCCCCACAACAACCACGTAATACTAAGTGTCTCTCCCATTATATGGAAAAGAGCCGTGGACATAGCAACACTGCGTATAGATCTGCAGAGGGTTCGCGTGGACGACCAGTCGCCCCTGGTGCAGTGCACTCGATGCCTGGGATACGGGCATGGAAGGCGACTGTGCACGGAACCGGCTGATCTGTGCAGCCACTGTGGCGGCCCGCACCTAAAGGCAGAGTGCCCAGATGTGGTAACCGGCGGGACACCCGCATGCAAGAACTGCGTCCAAGCTAAATACGGAACAACCGGACACAATGCGTTCAGTGGTGAGTGCCCAATCCGTAAAAAATGGGACGCTTTGGCACGGGCAACAGTGGCATACTGCTAAAGTTGTCCCATGGAGCACTCACCTGTACCATCTAACGCAAGAAACTGAATGGAGCGGGTTTCGCACTAAGCAGCCTCAAGAGGAAACCAGCTACTCAACAGAGGTCGAGGAGGACGAAAATGGAACTTTTGAGAAAGCAATAAATGTGTCGAGTCATGATGATAACCATGGCTCACCATTTACAAGACTAAAAGACAGTCCCTCGACCATCTGCGTACCAAGCGCTGCAAAATCCGCACCGTATTTGGCTTCCAGTTCTTCAAAGTCTGCAATACACAAACGTAACGTGAAACAGAAATTAAATTTTAAAACAGAGATACCAACTAAAGTAACATCATTCATCAAAAATTCAAATAAAATCGTAGATAAATACAGCAAACATAGATATATAGTAAATATATAAGCTAATGTTTACACTAAGTTAAAAGATTAATATAGACAACATTTTTAAGAAATTTAAATAAACAAGTAAACAATATCCACAATTATCACTGTAAACCGTCAAAATGCAGAAACCATTAGAAAAACCACCACATATACATATATAAGTCTAAAATATACTCAAAATTTAATATACTCTAAACCATCTCATCAATAGTCAATACCCTTAAAGTCAAAAAACCAAATGTTAATAAAAATATATGTAAAATAAGACAACACCTTGAACATGTAAAAAACACCATAAATTTGCATCCCAATGGCTCTGGTCATGCTAGAGGTACCCTTCCGCATGGCAGGAGTGTGGTTTTAGCCGGTAAGAGTCCGGCACTACCCAGACTGCATACGTGCTGTCTGGGTGTCCATGAGGATTTCCCACTCCTGCCACAAAAAAAAAAAAAAAAAAAAAAAAAAAAAAAAACCTAACCTAACCTAACCTAACCTAACCTAACCTAACCTAACCTAACCTAACCTAACCTAACCTAACCTAACCTAACCTAACCTAACCTAACCTAACCTAACCTAACCTAACCTAACCTAACCTAACCTAACCTAACCTAACCTAACCTAACCTAACCTAACCTAACCTAACCTAACCTAACCTAACCTAACCTAACCTAACCTAACCTAACCTAACCTAACCTAACCTAACCTAACCTAACCTAACCTAACCTAACCTAACCTAACCTAACCTAACCTAACCTAACCTAACCTAACCTAACCTAACCTAACCTAACCTAACCTAACCTAACCTAACCTAACCTAACCTAACCTAACCTAACCTAACCTAACCTAACCTAACCTAACCTAACCTAACCTAACCTAACCTAACCTAACCTAACCTAACCTAACCTAACCTAACCTAACCTAACCTAACCTAACCTAACCTAACCTAACCTAACCTAACCTAACCTAACCTAACCTAACCTAACCTAACCTAACCTAACCTAACCTAACCTAACCTAACCTAACCTAACCTAACCTAACCTAACCTAACCTAACCTAACCTAACCTAACCTAACCTAACCTAACCTAACCTAACCTAACCTAACCTAACCTAACCTAACCTAACCTAACCTAACCTAACCTAACCTAACCTAACCTAACCTAACCTAACCTAACCTAACCTAACCTAACCTAACCTAACCTAACCTAACCTAACCTAACCTAACCTAACCTAACCTAACCTAACCTAACCTAACCTAACCTAACCTAACCTAACCTAACCTAACCTAACCTAACCTAACCTAACCTAACCTAACCTAACCTAACCTAACCTAACCTAACCTAACCTAACCTAACCTAACCTAACCTAACCTAACCTAACCTAACCTAACCTAACCTAACCTAACCTAACCTAACCTAACCTAACCTAACCTAACCTAACCTAACCTAACCTAACCTAACCTAACCTAACCTAACCTAACCTAACCTAACCTAACCTAACCTAACCTAACCTAACCTAACCTAACCTAACCTAACCTAACCTAACCTAACCTAACCTAACCTAACCTAACCTAACCTAACCTAACCTAACCTAACCTAACCTAACCTAACCTAACCTAACCTAACCTAACCTAACCTAACCTAACCTAACCTAACCTAACCTAACCTAACCTAACCTAACCTAACCTAACCTAACCTAACCTAACCTAACCTAACCTAACCTAACCTAACCTAACCTAACCTAACCTAACCTAACCTAACCTAACCTAACCTAACCTAACCTAACCTAACCTAACCTAACCTAACCTAACCTAACCTAACCTAACCTAACCTAACCTAACCTAACCTAACCTAACCTAACCTAACCGCGCGGTTAATTTTTACAGCAAACATAGCATTTTGACGCGGTTTTCAACCCTTATATTGTATTATTTTGTTATATTCGTCTCCCGAGCACACATCCGCGTACCTGGACACCAAAAATTTTCCATTTTCACGAAAATTTAATTTTCATCATATTTATATTTTATTAAAAATCAAAATTAATTCATTTTTCCAAATTTAAGAAAAATTTTGATCCCGTTCGATACACATCAGTCTGGAACAGCACCTGGCGCGCGTCCCGGCGACCGTGACCTGAAAACAAACAAGATAATTAGCAGTTTTGTTGTAAAATTGACCGAAAAAACAGTTTTTTGACTATATTTTCAAAATTTCCCCCACCACCTACCCCTACTTTTTGTACAGTTTTGTAGCCCGTTTCGCCCCGAATCCGCAGGTACCCCGCTTGTGGGGATAGCTTGCAGGAAAACTCAAAAAATTGACCAACATCATATCTGACTACGTACCGAGTTTACCTTATAGGTGACACACTTAGTACAACGCGGTTAATTTTTACAGCAAACATAGCATTTTGACGCGGTTTTCAACCCTTATATTGTATTATTTTGTTATATTCGTCTCCCGAGCACACATCCGCGTACCTGGACACCAAAAATTTTCCATTTTCACGAAAATTTAATTTTCATCATATTTATATTTTATTAAAAATCAAAATTAATTCATTTTTCCAAATTTAAGAAAAATTTTGATCCCGTTCGATACACATCAGTCTGGAACAGCACCTGGCGCGCGTCCCGGCGACCGTGACCTGAAAACAAACAAGATAATTAGCAGTTTTGTTGTAAAATTGACCGAAAAAACAGTTTTTTGACTATATTTTCAAAATTTCCCCCACCACCTACCCCTACTTTTTGTACAGTTTTGTAGCCCGTTTCGCCCCGAATCCGCAGGTACCCCGCTTGTGGGGATAGCTTGCAGGAAAACTCAAAAAATTGACCAACATCATATCTGACTACGTACCGAGTTTACCTTATAGGTGACACACTTAGTACAACGCGGTTAATTTTTACAGCAAACATAGCATTTTGACGCGGTTTTCAACCCTTATATTGTATTATTTTGTTATATTCGTCTCCCGAGCACACATCCGCGTACCTGGACACCAAAAATTTTCCATTTTCACGAAAATTTAATTTTCATCATATTTATATTTTATTAAAAATCAAAATTAATTCATTTTTCCAAATTTAAGAAAAATTTTGATCCCGTTCGATACACATCAGTCTGGAACAGCACCTGGCGCGCGTCCCGGCGACCGTGACCTGAAAACAAACAAGATAATTAGCAGTTTTGTTGTAAAATTGACCGAAAAAACAGTTTTTTGACTATATTTTCAAAATTTCCCCCACCACCTACCCCTACTTTTTGTACAGTTTTGTAGCCCGTTTCGCCCCGAATCCGCAGGTACCCCGCTTGTGGGGATAGCTTGCAGGAAAACTCAAAAAATTGCCCCCCCACCCTCCCTTTTGTTCTTGGCCAGGTAAACTCGCAACAAGTACTGAAATTTTTTTTTTAACTTATAATATAAATTTAATTGCTGATTTTACTACTTCTCGAGTGGTAGCACGGGGTAGATAGTAAGTTTTTGCGACAGGCTCTACATAAGAGTTATTTTATCCGTATATTAGACAAATGCCTATTGCATATTTTGTACATAGTCACCTCTATTGAGGCGCACGATTTTAATATTTATAAATTTGACAAACATTGACCAATATTGCTGACAGATCCCCCCTTTACAGGGATCAGTACATAATTATTTATTGTATTAATAACTTTATTTAATTTATCCATTCTTTTATTATATTAAGTGATTTTTTGTACACCCCTCCAACATGTTCCTCTCCAGGACCCCAGCCAAAAAACCCTCCACGGGCCCTCATGTCTCTCCGTCGAATGCCGCACTCTCCGTCACCTTCGACAAGGTTGTCTCCCCTCCCAGTGCTTCAACTCAGGCCTCTAGTGTGAGGCGAAGCATTGGAGAGTGGGAAAACGGGAGAATGGCGGAATCCCAGCCCCTCCCGTCAGCCGCCGCCAAATCACCCAGGAAGGCAGCCCCAACAGTGTCGGCATCACGCACACGGCGCGCAGCAACCCAGGCAGATGGTAGGGCTGTAGCGCGCCGAGCCTCCACCGAGACCGCAGGGGCGTCGCCGGGAACGAGCCAGCTGCACCCGAGCAAACCCACCGATCGGGTGACCGAGGCCCGCAACTGCCTTCTCCGCGCGAAGTCGCTCCTCGGCGACTCGCGCAATTTGAGGGCAGATCTAAAGGCCGGGATCACCCAAGCGGTGGAACGGCTGTACCAGCTGGTGAAGGAAGCGGCGGCGGCTGCCGTAAAGGAGAAAGGGGCTGAGACGGCAGAGACAGAGGCCACTAAGGCAACACCTCTGCCAGAGGCACCCCCCAGGAGCTTTCCGGAGGTCGACTCGTTGCTCGCTTCACTAGCGGAGCATAGCGCGCTGGTGAAGGAGAGCAGCGAGAAGACGGAGAAGCTGCGGGAGGCGATGGAGAGGCAGGGGGAAATACTGGAGAAGACGGCCACGTATGCGGACCTGTTAGAGAAACAGTGTAACGCCTTCGGGAGGGCAACATACGCGGGTGCAGTCGCGGTCAGCCAGACCAGGCATCAAGACCTGGAGCGGACCGGACTGCACTCCGTGGTCGTCACCTCGACAGATGACCAAGAGACCGGGGAGGAAGTCTTGGAGAGGGTCAGAAAGGTAGTAGACGCAAAGGAGGGGTGGATACAGGTGGAAAGGGTACGGAAGGCCAAGGATAGAAAAATAATTATGGGATGCAGGACAAAGGAGGAAAGGCGGAAGATCAAGGAGAGAATTGAGGCTGCGGGCGGCCACCTCGTCGTCGAGGAGGTGAAAAACAAGGACCCGCTTCTGATCCTGAGGGACGTATTGAAGGTCCACAGCGATGAGGACATCCTTACGGCCGTCAGGAACCAGAATCGGGAGGTGTTTCATGGCCTCGGCGACGAGGACAATAGGGTCACAGTGCGGTACCGCAAAGGAGCGCGTAACCCTCACAGCAACCACGTGATACTCAGCGTCTCTCCCATTATATGGAAGAGAACCGTAGACCTGGGTACACTGCGCGTGGATCTGCAGAGGGTTCGCGTGGAGGACCAGTCGCCCCTGGTGCAGTGCACTCGATGCCTGGGATACGGGCATGGCAGGCGATTGTGCACGGAGCCGACTGACCTGTGTAGTCACTGTGGCGGCCCGCACCTAAAGGCAGAATGCCCAGATGTGGTGACAGGCGAGACACCGGCATGTAAAAACTGCGTCCAAGCCAAATACGCGGCAACCGGACATAATGCGTTCAGCGGTGAGTGCCCAATCCGCAAAAAATGGGACGCTTTGGCACGGGCTTCAGTAGCATACTGCTAAAGTTGTCCCAAGGAGCACTCACCACTACCATCTCGTGCAGGCGAAAACGCGGAACCTTATTGGTGCCTTCCACCCAACAGATGTCGAGGAGGACGGAACCGTTGAACATAGACCAAACGGACTTTTAGGGCAAATAATAAATGTGTTGAGTCATGATGACAACCATGACTCTCCATTTACAATGCAAAAACTGAAAGACAGTCCCTCGACCATCTGCGTACCAAGCCCTGCACAATCCGCACCGTATTTGGCCTTCAGTTGTTCAATATCTGAAAAACATAAATCAAAATTAAACTCAAGCAAAATCATCAAGAGAGGGCAAACATAGATATATATTAAATATATACGCTAATGTTTACACTAAAAAAGTTTAAAAAATTTACACAAACCAGACAATTAAATTTAGGTAAATAAATAAACATCCATATTAAAATTGTAAAACCGACATAACGCGGGAATTATATGCAATTGCACCACATTCCCTACCGCTAAATTAAAGTAAAATTTTTTTTTTTTTATTGCAAAGTCAATTTATCTAAACCTATCTTCTCATCATCAATTAGTCAATTATTCAAAAAAAAATACTTATATAGCTTCACAAAAGCCCTGATAACGCCTAGAGCTTCTTTTACATGACATACATCACCATTATACATGATATATATACCCTTACGTCAAAACCCAAAGTTAAAATACAAAATGTTAAGAAATCCAGAGTAAAACTATACATCACCTTTACCATATAGAGAACATTATCAACCTGCATCCCAAAGGCTCTGGTAATGCTAGAGGTACCCTTCCGCATGGCAGGAGTGTGGTTTTAGCCGGTAAGAGTCCGGCACTACCCAG
Source organism: Acronicta alni (assembly GCA_964056405.1). Lineage (NCBI taxonomy): Eukaryota > Metazoa > Arthropoda > Insecta > Lepidoptera > Noctuidae > Acronicta > Acronicta alni. The sequence goes on along the minus strand of OZ043913.1, from coordinate 25,897,889 downwards.
ACTGCACACGTGCAGTCTGGGTGTCCATGAGGATTTCCCACTCCTGCCACTAAAAAAAAAAAAAAAAAAAAAAAAAAAAAAAAAACCTAACCTAACCTAACCTAACCTAACCTAACCTAACCTAACCTAACCTAACCTAACCTAACCTAACCTAACCTAACCTAACCTAACCTAACCTTTTTTTTTTTTTTTTTTTTTGTTTAGCGTGTGGAAAATCCTCATGGACTATCCGCCGCCCGGGGAAGGCGGCGGGGTGTGTCGGACTCCACCCAGAGTGGGTGACCTACCGACTAAAAACCACACGGTGTTTACAGCTCACCACCTTATTGCCGGGGTAACGGGAGCGGTGACCCAATCATCCGCGACCCCAGCGGTGGCGGGTCGCCTATGCGACCCTCTGCCCGTTTTGGAAGGGAGCTAGTGGGCTCCCTCCTCTTCTGCCAATCCACATGAGTGGGGCGCGGAAACACCTACCGCGCCACCTACTCGGGCCTAGTGCTGGGCGACGGACTTCCCCAAGTCCGCCACCCGTGGCCGTATTACGGTGGATGGAACAGGGCGTTGTATGCCCTGTTCCTGCGCCCAGTTCGGCGGGCGCGGATTGGCAGAGTGGAGACACTCTCCCTGTCCCTTTCCGCGGCCTCTTTCTGCGCCATCACATCCTCGCAGAATGAGGCCATTGCCTCCCAGGCGTCAGCGCTCCCGGCTATGGCTCCAGTTACGGCCTGGAGTGAGATATCGCCGCCGACGGCAGCGCGCAGCACACAGCGCTGCTCATCCCATGCGACGCACTCCTCAAGTGTGTGCCGCGCTGTGTCCTCGACACAATCCGGGCAGTGGTGGCATCGGGCGTCCGGCTCCCTCCCGGCCACGTGGCACAGGTACTTACCAAAGCACCCATGCCCTGACAGCACCTGCGTGAGCCGGAAGGTCAGCACACCATGGCGCCGGTTGACCCATTCCGGCAGTATCGGACGGACTGCCTCCACAGTTCTGTGACCCGCCGCCGGCTGCAACAGTCGCTCCCGCCACACTTCTAAAGCCTCCCTTTGAAGCCTGGTCCGATATAGCTCCTGCAGTCTTGGGACGACCTCCTCTCCGCGCTCTTCCATACTTTTGCGCCAGGCGTAAAGTGACGCTAGGACCCGAGCGTCAAGGTCCCAGGGCATCGATCCCGCCAGGACGCAGGCAGCCTCTCCAGAAATTGTGCGATAACCGCGGATGACTCGCACGGCTATCGCACGTTGTGGTCGACGCAGTATAGCAGCCCCCGCAGTGGTAATTTCGGTGGCCCAGACAGGGGCTCCGTAGAGGGCCATCGAGCGAATGACCCCCAGGTATAGCCGCCTGCAGCTAGGCTTGGGCCCACCGAGGTTCGGCAGCAGTCGCCCTAATGCCCCAGCCACACCCAACAGCCGTGGCGCCAGGCGCTGGAAGTGGGCGTTGAACGTCCACCTGCCATCCAGCACGAGCCCCAGATACCGCATGCATTGTTTGAGTTCAATGCGGACCCCACCGATGATAATGTGGGATCCTGGCGGAGGCGCTTTCCGGGGCCCGTGGAAGCAAAGTGCTTCCGTTTTACCCAACGCCACTTCCAGCCCCAACGAGCGGATGCGGGCGATGACTTGGGCGACACCAGCTGTAACTAGACGGGCAGCCTCTCTGTAAGATTTCTCCCGGGCTAGGACGAGGGTGTCGTCGGCGTAACAGATGACGCTGATGCCCGGGAGATTGGATCCACGCAGGACCCAGTCATAACCTATGTTCCACAGGAGCGGTCCGAGGACCGACCCCTGTGGAACACCGCACGATATCTCCCTCGTGCATATACCGTCACGACCCTGGTACTCGATCGAGCGGCCACGCAAATAGTCCCCGACCATCCGACGCAAGTGGAACGGCATTTGGTGGTACCGGAGCGCCTCCTTGATGCAGCCCCACGGCAGGGTGTTGAACGCGTTGGCGATGTCCAACGACACCGCGAGCAACACCCCGCCTTCCGCCACCACCTGTTCCGAAAGAGCCTTGACGCGTAAGATCGCGTCGACGGTCGAATGACTCTCTCGGAACCCGAACTGATTTTCGGATAGGTCGGGGCCAACTCTGACCATGTGTTTGATTAGGCGCGCGGCAGTGATGCGCTCAAGGAGCTTGCACGCCTCGTCGAGTAATACTATCGGACGGTATGCCGAGGGAGTATCTGCAGGACGACCGTCCTTACGGAGCAAGATCATCTTGCCCGTTTTCCACCGCTCAGGGAAGCGGCCCTGCCGAAAGCACTCGGAGAAGAGCTCTCGCAGCCTCGGTCCTAGCACCTGGAGAGCCAGTGACAGTGCCTGTCCGGGGACGCCGTCTGGACCAGGGGCCCTGTTTTTAGCGCGCATGCGCATCTCCGCCACACCAAGCTCTGCCTCCGTGACCTCTTGCACGTCGCTGTCCTCCTGCTCACCCTCAGTTCGGGGAGCTATTGGAGGTGGTGTGTGGGCCGTCCCGTCAGGAAATAGGACGGAAACGACATTCTCAACGAAGGCAGGCTCGAGACTCTGTGTCAGCGGAGGCGCCCATGGCCGTAGCTTGGCCGTGGCGAGCTTATACGGACGTCCCCATGGGTCACCGTCCAGGAGCCGCAGGAATTCCTCATTGGCAGCATCCCTGGCCCGGCCGATACCCAGCTGCAGGGCCTCCTTCGCCCGTTTGTAGGACTCATACAGCTGGGCCTCGGTTTCACTGTCGCGGTAGCGGCGTCGGCGGTACCTCGTGTACGGGCGTCGTGCCGCAACGCATGCGATACGCAAGTCCGCCAGCTCTTGGGACCACCAATAAACCTGGCGTCTCTGGGGGCCCGACTTGGCCCGGGGCATAGCCGTGTCGCAGATTTGCGACATTGCATCCCGGAACCAGTCCGCTGCGGCATTCACGTCCATCGGTCCGTCGGAAGAAGTGGCCCAGGACTGCACTATGGCGGCTTCGATCGCGACGTCTCTGTCAAGCCGGCTGAGAACCCATCTGGGTGACTCAGTGGTGTTCCGACCAGACCGGCCGGCGCTCAGGGTCACTGAAGGTGCAGAAACCTCAAATCGGATATACCGATGGTCGGAGAGAGTCTCCACATTCTCCAGGACCCTCCAGTGCTGAGCGCGACGCGCCACCGATGGACTCGCGAATGAGACGTCCACAATCGAACCGCCATGTTGCCGCACGCATGTGTGTGCTGTTCCGCGGTTGAGGACTTCCAGCCCTGTTGTGAAAGCCCACTCCTCGAGCACGTCACCACGCGCGTCCGTGATGGGGCAACCCCAAGCCGTAGCTTTGGCATTGAGGTCACCGAGGAGCAGGACAGGGTGGGTGCGGTTCCGCCCAATCAGGGCCCCAACATCGCCGAGAAAAGACTCGAATTCTGCGAGGACTCTGTTGGGCGAAAAATAGACCCCAACCACGAGAACGCCCTGTATTAAGGCCGCAACGCAGCCCTGACGCCTCTCCACGACCGTCATTAGTACTCCTGCAGAGGCCTGACAAATTATGGACACCAGGCCCGCTGAGTCTCCTGCCCAGTTGTCCCTTGTGGGGACAGAGTACGGTTCTGCCACTACAGACACGTGAATCAACCACTCCGCCATGCTCTGGAGTAGGAGATCCTGAGCTCTGGCGCAGTGGTTGAGATTCCCCTGAAGGAATGATAGGGCCATTATTATGATGGCGCATCAGTTTCCATCACGTCCATGGCCTGGATGGCCGATGGTTGAGTTGGCTGGAGGGGGGTCTGAGTGACCCTAGCCCCTGTGGCCTTTCCTTTCTTCTTGCGGGCTGCGCAGGACTTGGCGCCCACTCTATGCTCCGCGGGCTTGCCACTGGCCGCGCACACTGAGCAGTGCGGTGTCGCAGAGCATTGGGCGGCCTTATGCCCCGGCTGGCTGCAGCGATAACAAAGGTCCCTGCGATCTACCTGCGACGAGCACACATGTTGGACGTGCCCGCCTTCCAAGCATCTGTAACACTGCATGGGCCTAGGCTCCAGCAGTGTCACCTTTGCAGAGACCCAACCCACTAACAGGCGACCAGCGTCGGCGATTTTCTTCGCTGCCGTGATAGGGCATCGGAGCCAGGCCGAACCCAGGCCAGAGGGACCCACGCGGATTTCCCCAACCTTAACATCATCGGCGGAGCATTCGCCAGCTCGCGCGACAACTTCGCCAACCTCTTTCGAGGTTACCGAATCATCCAGACCCGACACTCGTAGCTCTGCGCATTTGGTGGGTCTGGAGACCCTGATATCTTCAGCTCCCAGACATTCCCGAAGCTTCGCCGCCAATGCGTCGGCTTTGTCACCGCTCGTGGCTCCAGGAATTTGCAACAGGCGGGCACCTGTGGCTGCTCTTCTGAATTTGAGGGAGAGGATCCCGAGGCCAGCCAGGTCGACTTTTTGCTTGGCCTCCGCCAGTACAGACGCGTAAGAGATACCCCTCTCCTCTGCGCCCGGTTGCAGTGTTATAGCCACAGCTGTTGACCGTGGCGTCTGCAGCTTTGGCTTTTTATTTGTGGCCTTCTGCTTCTTCTGCTTTTTCTTTCCCTTTTTCGTAACAGTCTGCCATTCCCCTTCCTTAGGATTGGCAGCTGTCACGCTCTGGGAGGCAGCAGGGGCTTTTGCACCCTTTTTAGTCTGCCCTGAAGCGGCCAGGGATGAAGCGGCCTGGGTCACTGTCTCCTCCTGTGGGGGCTGAATCGGGGCCGTCTGAGTTGGAGTAGCTTGCGCCTGTGTGGTATTGGCCGATGTCGACGGCAAAGACGCCGATTTGGCCTGACCCTTCCTTGCCGCTCCACCGGTTTTAGGTGCGGCACTTGGCGCTGCAGCCCTTGTCGCGTAAGACGGAGTGGCTGGCGCTTGCTTCTGGGTGTTGCGGTCCCCAGCGAGAGGCGGGCGCAGGATTCTGCCCTCGATGACCCCGAATCTTGCAGCCAGGCTGGCCATCTCTGTTCGGAGCAGGCTCATCAGCTCCGACTCAGCGGGCTGCACTGGAGCAGCTGGTTGACCGATCTTTGCGACGTCCGACTTAAGCTGATCCAATTCTCGCCGCATTATCACCTGATCTGCCCTCAGGCGACTATTGTCTTCTTGGAGACGTCCGTTGTCCGCCTGCAGTTTGGTGACTTCCTCCTGCAGGCGACTATTGACAGCCTCTAGCTTGTTATTTTCTTCTGTCGCCGATAAATGTCGCAGTTCACTGGCGGCTTCCTCAATGACTTTCATTGCGTCTTTGAGGCTTCTCGTGAAAGTACCCTTAAGGTTACTCGACTTCGTGGCGACATGCTGCACCACCTTTAATCCCGCCGATACCTGCTCAAAAAGAGCAGCAGCGGTAAGTTCCCCCCCTGTGGAACCAGAGTCAGCCCTTGGCGTCACTCGCTTGGCCTTTGCGAGCTCTACCAGGTCTACAGCCTCCTCCTCAGCACGGAGGCGAAGCTCTTCCCGTCTGTAGGACACCAGCTCAGCCTTGGCTTTGGCCAGCCCTACGTATTCGCCAGTAGTGGGAGGGCGACCTCTCCCCCTTCTTGCCGTGCCTGTGCCCTGGACTTTGGCAGCCGGCGAGTCATCTTCGGCCTCCGAGCCAGACCGGCTCACATCGCTAGAACGCAGACGTTTGCGCCCTTCTCCTACATCCTCTTTCCTCCAAAATTTGGAGGGGCTCAGCAAAGTACTGTGCTCCACCACCATCATAACATCACTGGATGTAGATCCACAATCGGATACTGCATCCTGCTCCACTTCCTCTACGGTTTGGTTTGTGTTTTTATTTAAGTTATCCATAATAAATCCCACGAGTGTGGGGGAAATAAAGGTCCACCCGGGCAGTGCCCCCTGTACCCGGGTAAGCGTAGGGTGTAACCCAACCAGGGGGTCCGCAGGTACCCTGGTGGGAGTCGCACTAGTGACTGGTTGCTCCGAGGAGCCCCGACCAGCCACACATCCCCTCGCGGTGCGCCGCCGCTTGGGATTCGGGGTGATTTGTTCTCGAGGTTGTCTTCCCCGCAGTCCGGGCGACCAAGCCAAGACCGACGGAGGGCACCTCACGCTGAGCCGCGAGACATGACCACAGCACTCAGCACATGTAAGAGTACCCTCCGATTTTACGGCGGTGGCAGAGAGACAAAACTCCGCTGCCGGCTCGGTGGTAGGGTGAGTACACGCCGAGCCCGCCCCCCTAGCCCAGTGAATGGGACCACCCCATTGGCCCTGAGAAGGGCCGTTTCATCTCCGACAAAGCCTCGCGGCCACGCGGAGGACTCCCCAACCGTGGCCCTGAAAAGGGCCGTTTTTCCCTCTACGAAGCCTCGCGGCCGCGCAGAGGGCTCCCCCCCCTTGGCCCTGAAAAGGGCCTTTCCCCAGTGTCGGACCATTAGCCTCGAGCATCAAGACTCCCCAAAAGGCAGGAAGAGTTGATACCCGAGTTGCCCAGGGTGCACCAGGCTTCATGACTAACGTTCCCCCAGGACGTATCCCGAAAGGACTGATAGCCACGAAGCACACGAGGAGGTTGTCCGACCTTAGCACCCCAACCTAACCTAACCTAACCTAACCTAACCTAACCTAACCTAACCTAACCTAACCTAACCTAACCTAACCTAACCTAACCTAACCTAACCTAACCCGCGGTTAATTTTTACAGCAAACATAGCATTTTGACGCGGTTTTCAACCCTTATATTGTTTTATTTTGTTATATTCGTCATCCGGGCACACATCCGCGTACCTGGACACCAAAATTTTCCATTTTCACGAAAATTTAATTTTCACCATACTTATATTTTTAATAAAAATCATAACTAATTCATTTTTCTAAATTTTTAAAATATTTTGATCCCGTTCGATACACATCAGTCTGGAACAGCTCCTGGCGCGCGTCCCGGCGACCGTGACCTGAAAACAAACAAGATAATTAGTAATTTTGCTGAAAAATTGACCAAAAATACAGTTTTTTGACCATATCTTCAAAATTTCCCCCACCACCTACCCCTAATTCTTGCACAGTTTTGTAGCCCGTTTCACCCCGAATCCGCAGGTACCCCGCTTGTTGGGATAGCTTGCAGGAAAACACAAAAATTGCCCCCCCACCCTCCCTGTTGCGCCTGGCCAGGTAAACTCGCAACAGGCTTCACAAAAAATTTTCAACTTTAATATCAAATTTAATTGCCGATCTTACTTCTCGAGTGGTAGCACAGGGAACAAATACTTTTTACTGCGACAGGCTCTAAACAGAGTTAAAAAATCTACAACTGACGAAATATTCTTAATTGTATTCTCGGACAAACGCCTTTTGGCTTTTCTGAACACTGTTACCTCTATTGAGGCACACGATTTTAATTATTATTCATTTGACTGTTATTGTTGACAGATCCCCCCTTTACAGGGATCAGCGTATTACTATTTTATAATATTATTAAATTTTAAGTTATTTAATTTTCGTATAAATATTGACAAATCTTACACTCCTCCTCCAACATGTTCCTCTCAAGAACCCCAGCCAAGAAAGCCTCCACGAGACCCCACGTCTCTCCGTCGAATCCCGCACTCTCCGCCACCTTCGACAAGGATGTCTCCCCTCCCAGTGCTTCAACTCAGGCCTCTAGTGTGAGGCGAAGCATTGGAGAGTGGGAAAATGGGAGAATGGCGGAATCTCAGCCCCTCCCGTCAGCGGCCGCGAAATCACCTAAAAAGGCAGCCCCAACGGTGACGGCATCCCAGAAGTCCACACGGCGCGCAGCAACTCAGGCAGATAGCAAGGCTGTAGCGCGCCGTGCTTCCACCGAGACCGCAGGGGCGTCACCGGGGACGAGCCAACTGTACCCAAGCAAACCCACCGATCGGGTGACCGAGGCCCGCAACTGCCTCCTGCGCGCGAAGTCGCACCTCGGCGACTCGCGCAATTTGAGGGCAGACCTGAAGGCCGGGATCACCCAATCGGTGGAACGGCTGTACCAGCTGGTCAAGGAAGAGGCGGCGGCTGCTGTAAAGGATAAGGGAGCTGAGACGGCAGGGATAGAGGCCATTAAGGAGACACCTCTGCCAGAGGTACCCAGGATCCTTCCGGAGGTCGACTCGTTGCTCGCTTCACTAGCGGAGCATAGCGCGCTGGTGAAGGAGAGCAGCGAGAAGATGGAGAAGCTGCGGCAGGCGATGGAGAGGCAAGGGGAAATGCTGGAAAAGACGGCCACCTATGCGAATGTAGCGGCGGGTCCACCGAAAAGGCAGACCCCAGGAAGGACCGCACTGCACTCCATAGTGGTAACGTCCAGGGATGAAGGTGACACAGGAGAGGAGGTCATGAGTAAAATCAGAGAGGCTGTAAAAGCCAGAGATGGAGGAGTGGAAATTGAAAGCGTGCGGAAGGCCAAGGATCGGAAAATCGTCATGGGCTGTAGATCAGTAGAGGAGAGAAACAAGGTTAAAGAAAGGCTACAGAAATCAGGAGATCACCTCGTTGTGGAGGACGTGAGAAACAAAGACCCACTGCTTATATTCCGTGGTGTCCTCCGCATTCACTCCGACGAGGAACTGCTGGAGGCACTACGGAACCAAAACCGCGATGTCTTTCACGGCCTCGACAACGGGGAGGATCGAATGACGATCAGGTATAGGAGAACGGCGCGGAACCCCCAAACAAACAACGTGGTACTCAGCACGTCCCCTGCTGTCTGGAACAGGATGCTCGAGAGAGGAAAAGCGCGCATAGATCTCCAGACCGTCTTCGTCGATGACCAGTCGCCACTGGTCCAGTGCACTAGGTGTCTGGGTTACGGGCATAGCCGGCGGCTCTGTAAAGAACCTGCCGACTTATGCAGTCATTGCGGGGGCCCACACCTTCGACCAGAATGTGACCAGTGGCTAAAGGCGGAAACACCAAAGTGCCTCAACTGCGTTAAGGCGAAGATGGGGAAGACCGACCACAGTGCGTTTGACCCCGAGTGTCCTGTTCGAGTTAGGTGGGACAGGCTGGCACGTGCGTCCGTCGCCTACTGCTAAGGTGGTCCCGGGCAACACGATGCCGCACAAGATACTCCAGGCGAATCTCCAGAGAAAGAAGTTGGCGACCCAGGAGCTTATGCTTGAGGCCGAGCAGCGCAAAGCCACCGCAGTGCTGATCCAGGAGCCCTACGTGGGCAGCGCAAAGAAAATGAGCGGGACCAGAGGTGTCCGCATATACCAGAGCACCGGTCAAGGAGAAGGGACTGTCAAAGCGGCAATAGCCGTCTTTGACCCAAAACTGACTGTGAGACAGTACCCAGAACTCACCACGAACAACATCGTCGTGGTGGGGATACAAACCGGTGCCTGGAGACTAACTCTGGTCTCGTTCTACTTCGAGCCAGACCAGCCCTTAGGGCCATACTTGGACAGACTGAGGAAGGTGGAAAGCGAGACCGGCCCGCATAGGCTCATCTTGGGAGGAGACGCCAATGCCTGGAGTATCTGGTGGGGCAGCAGTGAGACAAACAGCAGAGGCGACGAGATGCTGGGAGCTCTCGACCAGCTTGGACAGCAGGTACTCAACAGAGGGGAAACTCCAACCTTCGACGTAGTTCGTGGTAACAGGCGTTACACGAGCTGCGTCGATGTCACAGCCTGCACGGCGGATATGCTGACGGTGACCGACGGCTGGCGAGTCGTCGATGACCTGACGGGATCGGACCACAACGGCATCGAGTTTAGAGTACACCTCGAAAAATCTCTGGGTATCACGGTCAACCGGACTACCAGGATCTATAACACTAGAAAAGCAAATTGGGCGCAGTTTCGTAAGAAACTGCGTGAAATTATGCAAGAAAACCACATCACCGCAAGCCTGTTCGATGACATCGACGGCAGGGAAAAAATAGACCTGGTAGTCGAGGGACTTACAACGGCAGTGCAAGACGCCAGTACATGCGTGATACCCAAGAAGAAGAACGTGGAGAGGGTAACCATGCCGTGGTGGTCTGATAAACTCGCCAGTCTAAAGAGGCAAGTGTTCACCAAAAAGCGAAGGGTTCGCTGTGCAGCGCCAATTCGGAGACCAAAGGTTGTCGAGGAGTACCTGAAACAGATAGAAGAGTACGAACGTGCAGTAGTCCAAGCACAGGTCGAGAGCTGGAAGGGGTTCTGCGAGAAGCAGGAAAAGGAAGGCCTATGGGAGGGCATATACCGGGTGATCCGCAGGACGGAGAAAAGGGAGGAGGATTTGCCGATGGTGAGGGACGGCAAGACCCTAGACGCAGAGGCCTCGGCGAGGTATCTGGCAGAGACCTTTTACCCGGAAGACCGTTCGGAGGGGGACAACGAGGAGCATAAAAAAGTGCGGCAACAAGCAGAAGAGGTGAATGGGGGGAACCAAGATGAGCCCTGGGACCCTCCCTTCACGCTCGACGAGCTGGAGCGAGCAGTCTCCTCGTCTAACCCCAAAAAAGCCCCCGGTTCCGACGGTCTGACGGCGGACATATGGGGCCACACGATCCGTCAAGACCCAGACTTAGTTCTGCGCTTGGTAAACAAGTGCCTGGCGCATGGATACTTTCCACGGTCCTGGAAAGAGGCAACCGTCGTCGTGCTCCGGAAGCCCGCTAAAGAAGACTACACCACCCCAAAATCGTACAGGCCGATTGGGCTATTGCCTGTCCTCGGCAAGATTTTCGAGAAGATGGTCGTGGCCCGACTCAAGTTCTATTTGCTCCCCAGGATGAGTACTCGCCAGTACGGCTTCATGCCCCAGCGAAGCACTGAGGACTCCCTCTATACGCTGATGGGGCACATACGGGGCAAACTTAATGAAAAAAGGCTTGTCACGGTTGTGTCCCTGGATATAGAGGGAGCCTTTGACAGCACATGGTGGCCAGCCATACGAGTCCGTCTGGCTGAGGAAAAGTGTCCTGTAAACTTGAGACGGGTCATGGACAGCTACTTGTCCGAGAGGGTGGTGAGAGTCAGGTATGCGGGAGTGGAGCACGAATCCAGGACCGAGAAAGGATGCGTCCAGGGGTCCATCGGTGGCCCCATACTCTGGAATGTTCTGCTGGATCCTCTGCTGAAAGGTCTGGAGTCGCTGGAGGTTTATTGCCAGGCGTTTGCTGACGATATTGTCCTTGTGTTCGATGGGGGGACTGCACTTGAGGTCCAGAGGGATGCCAATGTCGCCCTTGAGTACGTGCGAGCGTGGGGTGTCACGAATAAGCTTCGGTTTGCGCCGCACAAGACGAAGGCAATGCTGATCACGCGCAAACTGAAGCATGACACCCCATGTCTCAAAATGGGCGGAGTGGACATTGGCATGTCCGAAGAGATCAAGCTGCTCGGACTCACCATCGACCACAAGTTGACATTTAACACCCACGTCGCAAACGTCTGTTCCCGAGCCGTCGGCATTTATAAGCAGCTGTCGCGGGCTGCTAGGGTCAGTTGGGGTCTCCATCCTGAGGTTATCCGCTGCATTTATACGGCTGCAGTGGAGCCTATCATAATGTACGCAGCGAGCGCTTGGTCGCCGGCCGCTAAAAAAGTCGGGGTGCAGAAAAAGCTGAACGCCGTCCAGAGGAGCTTCGCGCAGAAACTGTGCCGGGCCTACCGCACGGTCTCCCTGAACGCAGCGCTGGTGCTCTCCGGGATACTCCCTCTTGACCTGCGCATCCAAGAAGCAGCCTCGCTCTACGAGGCCAAGAGAGGAGTACCGCATCCGGCGCTGGGAGACCGGGAGATCGAGCGCGTGGTATCGGCGCTGGAAATGCCGCATCCGGCCGAGCAGAGGGCCATTGCACTGCGACGCCTGGCAGACGAGGAACAGTACAATGAGCACCGCAACTATGCGGTGCGCATCTTCACAGACGGCAGCAAAATCGAGGGCAAAGTCGGCGCCGCGCTGTCGGTGTGGACCGGCAACGCCGAGGTTAAGGCCCTCAGGCTTGCTCTGCCGTCTTACAGCACCGTCTACCAGGCCGAGCTGCTCGCCCTCTGCAAAGCAGCGAAGGAAGCCCTCAGAAGACCCGAGACGGCGTTCGCTATCTACAGTGACTCCATGGCAGCACTCCAAGCAGTCGTGAACCCCGAAGCCCTTCACGCCCTAGCAGTGGAAACCAGGGACGCCATCCGCCGCAGCAACTCCCAGAACAAGAGCGTCTCATTGTTCTGGGTTAAAGCTCACGCGGGGCTGGAGGGCAACGAGAGAGCCGACTCGCTCGCAAAGGAGGCTGCCCTAAAGTCGAAGCGGCAACCCGACTACGACAAATGCCCGGTTTCATTCGTCAAGCGTATGATCCGAATGGAGACGCTGGGCGAATGGAACCGGAGGTATAGTGCAGGAGAAACGGCGGCCACCACTAAGAAGTTCTTCCCGTGTGCGATCGCTGCGTACAGGACGGTGCGCAGTATGGAGATCACCAAAGAGCTGACCCAAGCCCTAACAGGCCACGGCGGGTTCTCCGAATACCTGACTCGTTTCAAGTGCAAGGAGAGCCCGGCGTGCGCCTGCGACCCCGACAAGCAGGAGACAATCCTCCATCTCCTGACGGAATGCCCGATGTATGCCCTCCCGAGGTACGATCTCGAAGCTGTCATCGGAGAGAACATAGTCTTAGAAAACCTTAGCAAAATAATAAGCAACAAAAATCAAAGAAAATCATTCATCCAGTTTATTATCAAAATTGTAACAGCAACAAACAAAAGAAACAAATAAAAATAATAGTTTTTAATGTAGAAAATGAAATTATAATAGAATTTTACATTATTTGAATTTATGCATAAAAAATTTCTTATCGGATTTATTGAATTTATTTATTGGAACATTTTATTGAAATTATCGAAACTATTTATAAAATTTTATTGAAATTATCGAATTTATTTATTGGAAATTTTTATCGAATTAATTGGACTTATTTATAGAAGTTTTATCGGAATTATTGTTATTTATTGAAATGACTGTTGAATATATTTATAAGTATAAATTTTTACAAAACTGGAAATATTAATAAGAAAGGAAAAGAAAACACCTATAGCCCATACAACGTCCCTGCGTACTCGAACGGCAGGGGGCCTTTCGTATGGCAGGAGTGTGGTTTTAGCCGGTAAGAGTCCGGCACTACCCAGACTGCCTCACGTAGTGAGCGGTCTGGGTGTCCATGAGGATTTCCCACTCCTGCCCAAAAAAAAAAAAAAAAAAAAAAAAAAACCTAACCTAACCTAACCTAACCTAACCTAACCTAACCTAACCTAACCTAACCTAACCTAACCTAACCTAACCTAACCTAACCTAACCTTTTTTTTTTTTTTTTTTTTTTTAACGTATGGAAATCCTCATGGACTATCCACCGCCCGGGGAAGGCGGTGGGGTGTGTCGGACTCCACCCATAGGGGGTGACCTACCGACTAAAACCATACGGGTGTTTCGCCTCACCACTTTTTGCTGGGGTTACGGGAGCGAGAACATTCCTCCGCGACCCCAGCAGTGGCAGACCGCAAACTCGCGGTCTCCGGCTCTATTAGGGAGACACTTGCGTGCCCCCACCTACCGATCCACGTGAGTGGGGTGCGGAAACACCAACCGCACCTCCATCTCGGGCCTTGTGTTGTTGGGCGGACGGACTTCCCCAAGTCCGCCGCCCGTGGCCGTTTATGGTGGTTGGAACAGGGCGTTGTCTGCCCTGTTCCTGCGCCCTGATCGACGGGCGCGGATCGGCAGGGTGGAGGCAGTCTCCCTCTCCCTCTCCGCGGTCTCCTTCTGCGTCATCACGTCCTCGCAGAAGGAGAGCATCGCCTCCCAGGCGTCTGGACTCCCGACCATGCTGTTGACTACGGCCGGGAGTGAGAGGTCTTGTAAAAGGCCAACATCACGCGGTATTCCCAGGCGGTCACCCATCCAAGTACTAACCGCGCCCGATGTTGCTTAACTTCGGTGATCGGACGAGAACCGGTGTATTCAACGTGGTATGGACGTTGGCAACCTAACCTAACCTAACCTAACCTAACCTAACCTAACCTAACCTAACCTAACCTAACCTAACCTAACCTAACCTAACCTAACCTAACCTAACCTAACCTAACCTAACCTAACCTAACCTAACCTAACCTAACCTAACCTAACCGGCGGTTAATTTTTACAGCAAACATAGCATTTTGACGCGGTTTTCAACCCCTATATTGTTTTATATTGTTATATTCGTCTCCCGAGCACACATCCGCGTACCTGGACACCAAAAATTTTCCATTTTCACGAAAATTTAATTTTCATCATATTTATATTTTATTAAAAATCAAAATTAATTCATTTTTCCAAATTTAAGCAAAATTTTGATCCCGTTTGATACACATCAGTCTGGAACAGCACCTGGCGCGCGTCCCGGCGACCGTGACCTGAAAACAAACAAGATAATTAGCAGTTTTGTTGTAAAATTGACCGAAAAAACAGTTTTTTGACAATATTTTCGAAATTTCCCCCACCACCTACCCCTAATTTTTGCACAGTTTTGTAGCCCGTTTCGCCCCGAATCCGCAGGTACCCCGCTTGTGGGGATAGCTTGCAGGAAACCTCAAAAAATTGCCCCCCCACCCTTCCTTTTGCTCTTGACCAGGTAAACTTGGAACAGTTCTAAAAAAAAAAAAAAAAAAAAAAAAAAATTTTTCCGCCTAAATATAATTTTAATCGTATATTTTATTAGTCCCTCAGTGGTAGTACGGGGTAGAAATTACATTTTAGCGACAGGCCCTATATAGAGCCAAGAATTATATAGACAAATAATTTTAATTGTATGGTCAGACAAACGCCTTTTGGCTATTTTGTACAGTCACCTCTATTGAGGCGCACGATTTTATTATTTATTAATCTGACAATTTTATTATTTATTAATCTGACAATTTTATTATATTTTGACCATATTCCTGACCGATCCCCCCTTTACAGGGATCAGCACATAAATAAATATTTAATTTTAACTTATTTATATAAATCCGACAACAGTTACCTCCATTGAGGCCTACGATTTTATTGATTATTTATTTGACTATATCGCGGATAGATCCCCCCTCTACAGGGATCAGCACATAAATATTTATAATATTATAATTTTATCTAGTTCAATTATTGTTTGATTGTACTCATTTACACACCCCTCCAACATGTTCCTCTCCAGGACCCCAGCCAAAAAACCCTCCACGGGCCCCCACGTCTCTCCGTCGGATGCCGCACTCTCCGTCACCTTCGACAAGGTTGCCTCCCCTCCCAGTGCTTCAACTCAGGCCTCTAGTGTGAGGCGAAGCATTGGAGAGTGGGAAAATGGAAGAGTGGCGGAATCTCGGCCCCTCCCACCAGCTGCCGCCAAATCCCCTAAGAAGGCAGCCCCAACGATGACGGCATCACGTACACGGCGCGCAGCAGCCCAGGCAGATAGCAGGGCTGTAGCGCGCCGAGCCTCCACCGAGACCGCAGGGGCGTCGCCGGAGACGAGCCAGCTGCAACCGAGCAAACCCACCGATCGGGTGACCGAGGCTCGCAACTGCCTTCTGCGCGCGAAGTCGCTCCTCGGCGACTCGCGCAACTTGAGGGCAGACTTGAAGGCCGGGATCACCCAAGCGGTGGAACGGTTGTACCAGCTGGTGAAGGAAGCGGCGGCGGCTGCCGCAAAGGAGAAAGGGGCTGAGACGGCGGAGATGGAGGCCATTAAGGCAACACCTCCGCCAGAGGCACCCCCCAGGAGCTTTCCGGAGGTTGACTCGTTGCTCGCTTCACTAGCGGAGCATAGCGCGCTGGTGAAGGAGAGCAGCGAGAAGACGGAGAAGCTGCGGGGAGCGATGGAGAAGCAGGGGGAAATATTAGAGAGGACGGCCACGTATGCGGACCTGTTAGAGAAACAGTGTAACGCCTTCGGGAGGGCAACATACGCGGGTGCCGTCGCGGTCAGCCAGACCAGGCATCAAGACCTGGAGCGGACCGGACTGCACTCCGTGGTCGTCACCTCGACAGATGACCAAGAGACCGGGGAGGAAGTCTTGGAGAGGGTCAGAAAGGTAGTAGACGCAAAGGAGGGGTGGATACAGGTGGAAAGGGTACGGAAGGCCAAGGATAGAAAAATAATTATGGGATGCAGGACAAAGGAGGAAAGGCGGAAGATCAAGGAGAGAATTGAGGCTGCGGGCGGCCACCTCGTCGTCGAGGAGGTGAAAAACAAGGACCCGCTTCTGATCCTGAGGGACGTATTGAAGGTCCACAGCGATGAGGACATCCTTACGGCCGTCAGGAACCAGAATCGGGAGGTGTTTCATGGCCTCGGCGACGAGGACAATAGGGTCACAGTGCGGTACCGCAAAGGAGCGCGTAACCCTCACAGCAACCACGTGATACTCAGCGTCTCTCCCATTATATGGAAGAGAACCGTAGACCTGGGTACACTGCGCGTAGATCTGCAGAGGGTTTGCGTGGAGGACCAGTCGCCCCTGGTGCAGTGCACTCGATGCCTGGGATACGGGCATGGCAGGCGATTGTGCACGGAGCTGACTGACCTGTGTAGTCACTGTGGCGGCCCGCACCTAAAGGCAGAATGCCCAGATGTGGTGACAGGCGAGACACCGGCATGTAAAAACTGCGTCCAAGCCAAATACGCAGCAACCGGACATAATGCGTTCAGCGGTGAGTGCCCAATCCGCAAAAAATGGGACGCTTTGGCACGGGCTTCAGTAGCATACTGCTAAAGTTGTCCCAAGGAGCACTCACCACTACCATCTCGTGCAGGCGAAAACGCGGAACCTTATTGGTGCCTTCCACCCAACAGATGTCGAGGAGGACGGAACCGTTGAACATAGACCAAACGGACTTTTAGGGCAAATAATAAATGTGTTGAGTCATGATGACAACCATGACTCTCCATTTACAAGGCAAAAACTGAAAGACAGTCCCTCGACCATCTGCGTACCAAGCCCTGCACAATCCGCACCGTATTTGGCCTTCAGTTGTTCAATATCTGAAAAACATAAATCAAAATTAAACTCAAGCAAAATCATCAAGAGAGGGCAAACATAGATATATATTAAATATATACGCTAATGTTTACACTAAAAAAGTTAAAAAATTTACACAAACCAGACAATTAAATTTAGGTAAATAAATAAACATCCATATTAAAATTGTAAAACCGACATAACGCGGGAATTATATGCAATTGCACCACATTCCCTATCGCTAAATTAAAGTAAAAAATTTTTATTGTAAAGTCAATTTATCTAAACCTATCTTCATCATCAATTAGTCAATTATTCAGAAAATATTTATATAACTTCACAAAAGCCCTGATAACGCCTAGAGCTTCTTTTACATGACATATATCACCATTATACATGATATAATTATATACCCTTACGTTAAAACCCAAAGTTAAAATACAAAATGTTAAGAAATCCAGAGTAAAACTATACATCACCTTTACCATATAGAGAACATTATCAACCTGCATCCCAAAGGCTCTGGTAATGCTAGAGGTACCCTTCCGCATGGCAGGAGTGTGGTTTTAGCCGGTAAGAGTCCGGCACTACCCAGACTGCACACGTGCAGTCTGGGTGTCCATGAGGATTTCCCACTCCTGCCACAACAAAAAAAAAAAAAAAAAAAAAAAAAAAAAAAAAAAAAAAACCTAACCTAACCTAACCTAACCTAACCTAACCTAACCTAACCTAACCTAACCTAACCT